>VXBB01023169.1:0-126819 GCA_013399915.1 Illadopsis cleaveri
ATATATTTAAATATATAAAAATAACTGACCAAGCTCCCAACCCAAATATTGTGCTGCATTCTCACAGCTTAGCTGGCATTCACACCAGACCTGCCTCTGCCCCATCTACCAGAGAGAGAGGAAAAATTGCTTAAAGCCTCAGTATCATCAAGAGATTTATAAATGGTGAGGTTTAGTTACAGCAGATTGAATTCATGTCTGTGTCTTATCAAACCGGAGCCAAATTGTGCCACAGATCTCAGGCTTAAGGAGAGGCCCAGGGAACAGACAAGCCATTCATTTGCACCCAGGGCACAAAAGGGAAGGGCCAGATGTGGGAGGGAAGGTGAAGTATCATTTAACCAGAGATGCTAAATCCAGGTCTTAAAGTGTGCCAAGTGAAAAAAAAACCAAACCCAACAAAAAACTCAACCAACAAGTGAACAAATCCATCTGTTGTTGTTGGTTAACTCGATTACAGCCCCACCTCAGCACTGAAGGAATTACAGTGTGCTGCACAACTTCTCACCAGGACTGCATCCCTGCACTTCCCCAGGAGTGAGGGGGAATGCTTTCTGCCACTGAAAGCTAGGAGATAGCTGAACATATTCCTTCCCCTGCCAGCACATGCTGTACAACTGAGAGTTTCACTTGGCAGAGCCCACGCTCAGAAAAGCTGGAAACACACCACCAGGCTTCCCACAGCTTCTTCACACTCCCTCATGCTGGAGCAGAGTGGAAGTTATTCTGAAGACTGAGAGAAATGTCAGTTTAAAATATTCCTGCGTGGATTTGGCACCAGTTATCTTGCTTAGTGTCTTCACTGTAAATTAATTAGCTCCTCTGCAGACACATTTTCTATTTATAACACTTTCCTCTGTGACATTGGTGCTGACTCCTTCCTGCCTAAATATTAGATGCCATCTGTGGGCTCCCTGTTGTTTCACCCACAAGTCAAACAAACAAACCACAACTGAAAGCACTGCAATCAGTGCATTCAGAAACAAGGCTGATGGTAAATCTTAAATTTGGGAATATTGAATGGACAACATGCATACACAAATTTAAAAAACCTAACCAAAAATTTGATAGAAATAACTGCCTCATCCTTCTGTGAAAAGAGGATGCTGACCCACACTGCTCCCAACACTGAAGGTCTTCTTCAGCTTTGTCACTCCCTCTCTTTCTCTTACAACAACATGCAGGTGTTCTATACTACTTTCAGAGAGAAACCTTAAAAGAATGTGAAAAGATGATTCTAATATGCACAGGGAAGCAAAATAATTTTTTAGAAGCCACACAACAGGTTATAGCCAAGCCAGGAAACTTCACATACCCAAGATCTAACTCTACCTATTCCTTCATTGTCTCTTTATGAGGTCTTCAACTGATCAACAAAATGCAGAACAAATATAAGTTATGGGAAAAAAAAAAAAGAAGAAAATACTTTAAATCTTTGCTTTAATCCCTAGAGGTGGAGCTGCCCTCTCATAATAAATTTCTTGTAATTCCCTACAGATAAATGACATGTAAATTTACACACATGCCAAAATAAAAAAAAAAAAGGCACTTTGGTTGGGAATAGGTGGCTGGAAATTCTTGCTCCTCCTCCCCTGAGGATCTAATTTAGAAATATGTTGAAATATGTTGAATAAGAGTTTTGTTCCCACATGAAGAAAAAATCAATCAACTATTGGAAGGTACAATACACAGCGCATGAGGGGATACAGGGGAGCAGGTGAGGGAAAAAAAGGCCAAGAAGCCTTTGGGGACAGGAAGAAGTGGTGTGAAAGGAATGCACCTGAAGAACAAATATTGCTGTGCAGGGACTTGCAGGCTCCAGAGAGGGGAGAACCCTGCCTGATGCATCCAAGAGATTGTTGCTCAATCAACTGCAGAGATTAGAATTGTGCACTGGAAAGAGAATGAAGAACCTATAGAGGAAACACTGTTGTCAGTCAAAACAATATTTTTTCCTTTCTCTAGATAGAATGTGATAGAAAATGAGAACTTATTGCCTTCATGAATTCTTATCAACATTTATGTATCAGGCTTTAATATTTCACACATTCAAGGTGACTGAAAGTGTCCCTCCTCCCCTCAGAGGTTTTCTCTCTAGTGCACAGCAGAGGTTTTTGGAGACATCCATTATCTTAGCCCAATTACTCAGCAAATATTTCCCTATGAAAGCTTTTCCTAAAGCTTCCTACAGGACCCACAAGTCTGTTCCACCTGGTGCTGCATTCAATCAAAACTAAAACCCAGTGCCCAGAGTCCCAATGGTCTGAACTCTGTTCCATGAACACTGATCAATTTTCTCCTCTACATTTTCATCACCACTTCTGATCCAGCTTCAGACAGAAAAAAGACAGAAGAAAAAAATCTATGGATAAATAGATATACACACACACCCCTTGCCCAAACATCCTTGTGCACCTTGGAAAACATGTGATGTGTTTTATACCTCCCAGTGGCTCCCAACACCAATTTGCAGTTATAATCAGTTTTTCATCTTGGCTATCACACCACAAAGACCACTAGCCAAGTAATGGTTGTATCTCTTTCTTTCCTTATAGAACTGGGGAGATGTTGAGCTCAGTTATAGTGTGGAATAATTCCTCGACCCTGCTTTCAGAGATTACTGCCTCCACACCAGCTAGAAGGAAAGAAATCAAATGTCTGCATCTGCAGCTTTCAGGTTCTTCACTAAGGTTTTAAATAGGACAAAAAATTATGGCAATTGGTACCACTGAAACAAAATCTTCAGCCACTTAAGGCTTTGAAATGATTTATTAAATGATTATTGAGACTCTAATCAATCACATTCCAGAGATTTTTTTTAAAAAAAGCAATTTCTGAAAGGCTTTAAGGCTTTATCACTCTTTATATCTATAACAAGTGCTTAGATTCCACAGCTTTGCCTGGATTTAAACACTTCCTAATACATTTAAGTTCAAACTCCTGCAAGGTCAGCACAAGATGTTCTGGGGCAAATGCCTTCTAACCCTTGCACATCCAAGCTCCTATAGCAAAAGAAAAGGAAAGTGGGATATATCACAGGATTTGTCTGCCATTAATGTTACAGATCATCCCCACTCATGCAAGTTTTAGCCCAGAGTGATGCAATGATTAAATAAGAACCTGGTTAAAAGCAGTGAAGGCTTCAGAGGGCAGGAAAGGAAGGAGAAGGAAATGTGACACAAATCAAAAAACTGGTGTTTGACAGAAGGAAAAAGAAGTCAAAGCAGAAGCATGAAAAAGCAAAAGACACACATACAAGAGGAAATTGAAAAAAATTGAAGGAAACACAGGAAAACGAAAAATCAATTCACTTGATACAAAAAAATGTTACGTACTGGGCTTTTTTGTGCCTTCTATTTACACAAATAAGAGATGCAGCAGGAACCAGGGGAAAATTAAATGCTGACTTCTTCCCCAGTCACACAGAGCAGAATGAGGTTTGCATCAGGATTCTCAGAATGGACTACTCACAGTTACTCATGGATATTAAGTTTATCTTATTGCTTTAAGGTCCCTTTCTAGGGACAAGTTTCATCACAAGGACAGGCCCAGTAATTACAGGCAGGTCTCCTTCTCAGTGATGAAGTTCCAGCCATGCCCAGACAGCATCACAAAGGAAGGAGCATCCATCAGGTCTCCTACAAACCCTTGGTTACAAAGCTGGGAAAGCACCAGGCATGAATAAGAGGGAAATGATGGATCTGAACAGCTATTCTTTTGACATTTCTGCTAAAGGGTCTTCCAGAAAGAGTTTATATCCAGGCAACTTGTCCTAGCAGTGCCCATAGCTTCCTAATCAAATTAGAAAAATTGAGTCATTAGGGTCAAGTGACCAGCCACCAAATGATTAAAGACAGTAATCAAGAAATCGAAACTAATTAGTACCTAAGCCTATTAAAATGGCTTCCAAATAAATTACTTCTACATGAATTTATGTCCGGAGGTTCAATTTTCAAAAGTAAGAGAAGCTTCAGGTAGAAGTTGCAGCATTCCTGAGAAGAGCAAAACATTTCACTGGGACAGCAAAACATAGGAAAAAAAAAAAGGGGGGGCTTGGTTCCAAGTCAGCATTTTCAGGTGAATAAGCAAACTTTGAAGGGTCAGATGTCACAGGACTTGCAGTCTGAGCTCATCTGAAGAGTCTTGCATAGAATAGATGGTTAACTCATCTACAACTGCAGTTTTAAACATCTAACCTAAGGAAATGTTACTCCTAAGTATAAAAGCAATAAAAGGAATTGTTTTCAGAAGTTCTGAGAAGCTAAGGGTAGAAAACTAGAAAACTTGTCATCTCCATCGATTTGTGATTGTTGGAAAACTTCAGAGTCTGGGAATTTTGGATGTGTGGAGACCCAGAAGCTGAGATACTCTCTTGGTTACACAGAACTGGGTAGGCCACCAGATTTCTAGGTTTTTCTAATGGAAATACTGCAAATGCAACCCTTAATTTAAGACATTTCAGCATTTTCGTATCTATTCTCCATTAAAACCAAGAAATGGAAATGAGCATAAAAATTAGGAGTTATAGAGAACAGAAAAACCTCATGCAAATATTTTATACGTCAAGTTCAATTCTGATTCCACTTAAGAAAATAATTTTGACCTGTTTTTATTAGGAACATGAATCCAAAGAGATTCATGCAGTCCCTATATAGGTTATCCTTGTGCAAAGACAAAGTTCTTTCAGAGACAACACTTCCAGGAGCTGTGAAATTAAGCACATTATTCTTTCCATAGCTAAGGGTTTCTTGCTAGCCCAGTCTCTTCTGCAAGCTGTCAGTACATTTAAGGAAACACATTTTCTTGAGTCTCAGCTCTTCAAAGCACATTCACAGATTTTTCTCACGGCAACAAGTAACAAAAAGTGCATAACCAACTAAGCACATCATCAAGAGTAATAACAGCAAGTATTTTTTAAGTTCAGAATTAATGGTGTGATTATTAGAGTCAAAATAAAGCAAAATTAATATTTTTTTTCTTTTTATCTCTTGACCATAACTTTTTTACTCCTGCCCCACACATTTTCAGATGCTTCTTTGGCTGCTGTATCATTTAGTTTGATAGAAAAAGGAGTTTGCTCCCCTGCCCTTTAAGTAGTTAAGTCACATATTTTTAGCTTTTCAGTGAATGAGAAATTATATTTCTTTTAAAATTTTCTCTTTTCTCACACCAATTCTTACTACTTTTCATATGTTCCCTCAACTCTTGCCTCAGCCCCTTCACTAGATCTCTATGCCACCTTTATCCCATCTTCCCCCTACAAAATCCCATGGATTCTTTCAGAGCTGTGGCTGCAGCAGTTCTCTCTGTCTTTCTCTCATGGCCCTCCTCCAATCATTGCCTTGTTCTAGGGCTCAGTACCAAAAAAACCCCATCTGGTACATGTTAAATGAGCTTAGATTGAAAATTACTCTTTTTTTGTGGCTGGAATAGGCCACTCTGGCTAAAAAGCAAAGGGAAGTTGGGAACACCAGCTGCAGAGTTTATTCAGGACTTGCAGAGGATTGCATCTGCACCACGCTTGAGGTGAGCACAGCACAGGGGTCCAGGTTGTCCTCCTGAGGCACCTTTTTGGGGTAAGGAGAGGGGTGAGGGGCAGAGAGGCCCTAAATTCAGCTTTGTAGGTGCCCATTGGGATTAAATACTGAGATCTCTTCAAATCTGCCCCAGCACAATTTCTGCAGGCACACCACGAGCCACACAGGCCAGCAGGCAGCTCTGCCTGCTGACAGAGAAAGGAGTTAAAGCTCAAAATTACATGCACAGCACATTTCTCAGTGTTACACCAGATAAGCAGCACGTCTGGCAGCAATTCAGTTTGAGCCTGTTCTGTTTCGAAGGGTGTGCATTTCTCGAGGTTTGGCTACCAAATGTTGTCCTCTAATTATCATTGCTTCCTGGAGTTCTGCAGCCCCTGAGAGAGATCCTCACTGGATGCATTGTGCTCTTTGCAGTAGTAGCAGCTGCTGGTGTTCACCTGGATGCATTCATCAGGGCAGAGCTCCTTAACACTATTTCAATCATTTTTGCAGGAAAATCAGTGCTAAGCAACCCCAAATCTCTCCTCTGCTTCTTGCTTACATTAAGCTTTCAGCCATTCCGAAGGTTTCTGTAAAGATGAGAGTCTATTCCTTGTTAGCAATAAAAATGTTAATTTGGCTCTGCTATAAAATAAACCCAATCCTAAATAATAAAAGAAAAAGAATAAAAATCACATTAAAGTAGTTACAGCAAATTTCCTAGGTAATGAAGAAGGTATGGCCCTTCATTTCCACCTCTATCATTAGTTACAGATGTTGAAATTTTAAATATTTTTTCCATGATTGTGGACTGTACACCCTGGGAAAACAAATATCTGGGGGAGGGAGAGGAATTTGCTGAGGAACATTTCTCCAACAGTAGGTTTTTTTCATCCATTGATTTACAAGCCCCTGATTTACAAGCTGTGAATGAATAGTAGCCTTCAACAACAGGAAGCCGTGGCATTGAGAAACCCTAGAGCGTCAGGTGGAGCCTGGAGACAAGGCTGTCTGCTAGCAGGGAAATTCACTCCAGGAGCCGCCTGTAATCAGAGCTGTTAGCCAGAAGGAAATGTCTTCAGCACTCTTACATGGCTCTTAATCAGATACTGACAGGGAGCCTTTGATCAGTGCATTTCCAGGACGAGGGGAGCTGCAGCTTGCAGTGTGCCTACACACATCTCACAGCCAGCTCCCGAAGTGTGCAGGCACGGGAATTGCTCTGACTTCACCCTCCTCTCCCCCTTTTCTTCCGCTGTCTCAGAAGAACAGGAATGAGCAGCATGGAGCACCACAGATGCCTGACAGCTTTGCTGGTCCCCTGCACGCAGCAGGGAGTCAGTCAGCATTCCCTCGTGTGCCTGGTGGCATTTGACAGCCTGGGGTTGGAGCAGCAGGAGGGAGAACACACTCGGTCAGCTGCTCCTGGCTGCTCCAGGCTCATGGGGAGTCAAGGCTGGAGAATCAGACTAAAACAGCCTCCCATACAAGAACTGTGGTCTAAAGAAGTGTTAAGGCAGTATTACTGAAGATTAACACCCTATGTCCTGTCAAGCTCCCTCAGAATGGATTACATTAGTCAACTACTAAGCACTAGGTGTGCAATAACTCACAGAAGGTATTGCATGGAAAGCAGCAGCTTCACCCAGAGTGTAAAATGCTGTGGCACTTGGTAAAAGAAGAAGTGAGGCAGCTCTGGATATTCCCTGTCCATGTCATTGCAGGAACATTCTGCAGCATAAAAGCTGGCACATGCCAGGACTCATTACTTGACTCATAAGAATAATTTGGGAAACCAAAAAATGCTTCTGAGCTTTTATCACTCAAGGAAAGGAGACTCTGTTTCTAATAAGCTGAAGACCACAACAAGAGGTTCCACACATTACACAAGTTAAGCAGTGAAAGAACAGGAGGATACAGAGGGGGAGGTGGGGGAAAGATGGTTTGGGGTCCCATTCCACTGAAAGAATGTGCTGTGAGCAGAGAGATCATCAGGCAAAACAGGAATATATTAATCAGGCAGTCATTCCTCATGCTCTTACATCACCTGGCTGCAGCCTGGTGCAGCAGGGGTCCGGAGCAGTGGATGATCACACACAGCAAATGCAGTGACCTGTGCAGCACATATGGAATATACATTGCAGGAACAGAAGATAAAAGCTCACCTGCTGTTCTGTGGCTTTCTTAATAGAGTGCCTATGCACCACAGGGTGAATTAAGAGCAGAGTAGCAGCTTTAACTCTGCATTTCCTCACCTCTGTGTTAGAACGCCTTTCTTGTTTAATTTAAGTACTTATTAAGTCATTGAGGAAATGAAGGAAATGAAGAATGTGATGTCAAGACAGAGAGTAATTTAAATGGAGCAAAGGAGACTTCTCAATTTTATTCAGTCTTATTACATTGTGAAAGATACTCCACAACATAAAACAGATCTAGGAGAGCTACTCTACAGCAGATGCACTCTGTAATAATATCATCAATAATTATACACACTTGAAAAAAAACAAAAAACCCACAAATGGCTCTCTAAGGTGAAAGAATATTGGCACAAATACATCAAAGAACCAAATGAGATCAAACCAAACATTCAAATGCCCTAGAAAGCTTTGCACCTTCAGGGAGAAAGAAAAAATTAGAACATTTGACACATAAGTGGTGGCTCATTTAGAGTTTGAGAGTGTGCCTGCATGCAATGTATATATATTTCATTAGGCATACAGATGGTTTGGATATTGGCAGAATAAAACAAAATCCTGACAGCATTTTGTGACAGAAATCTCACCTTGGGCTTACAGCTTGCTCCTTTCTCCTCTGTGTGTTAAGAGACCAGATAAAATACTTCAACCCAGGTTCATCCCACATCACTTTTAGTGCCCCAGCAAAGAAAACAAGTTAATCAAAAAATCAACAGTAGTTTCACATCATGATCTGGATCACATGTGAAATTTGAGATTTCATTGGTTCTTATTTTTTGTATTTTCCTGGGCTTTCCCACCACTGCCTGCTATACAACGTACATCACATAGTCCTGGTTTTCCATTAAATAAATTTTATATTTGCCCTCATGCACAAAGTGATCTTACCATGGACCCAACACACTGTTGCTTGTATATGAATTACCTTCTAAGTGATTGTTTCTTTGTCAAGCTAATTCTGCCATCCACCTACTCTAAATTTTAATATAGAAATTCTCAGAACCAGCTTTCTACTGTTTCATGAACAACCATTTCAAGGGAAATTGAGACGAATGCAGCACAAAGCAGAATGGATCTCTTTCCTCCCTATGGCCTTTACCAGGTATCTGTTATTTCTGCAAAACTTTTTCCATCGTGGAGGGAAACAACCCAAAAGGTGGAGATGGAAATTTTTATTAAACCCTTTAAGAAGCTTGTTAACCAAAGGCAGCTGATGGAAAAGGAACAAAAAGAGGATAATAGTGGTGCCCAATACGGATTCAGTGAGCTTGGTTAGTCTAGAGCATAGTGCCTGTACTGAGGAGACAGCAAAGCACCCAAGGAGAAATCCTCCCTGGCTGTTGCATGATGGATGTCAAATATTGGGATGCTGTGGTCCTTGTGGATGTTTACAGAGATACATTTCTGAAGCAAAACATAAACAAACAAGTGGAACCACCGTGCAAGGCTCAAAACAAGAGCAACCTTGTGTGCTAGCCCACAGATTGAAAGCAGATGTAGGGCTTGGTAATTAGGCCTGATTGGAGCTGCATGAAGTGCATAAAAGCAGTTGTTTTGGAAATGAAGGGAAGGACCAAGGTAATGTAAACACAATTTGTCTTTTTGCTGCACATGGCAACAGATTAAAGAAAATGAAAGAGTTAATCACGGGGCAACGAAAAAAAAAAGAAAAAATCTTCAGGGAGGTACTTAGATACTCTCATCCTTCAAAACTGAAATGTTTAAATGCTGCTCTTTCAGGGCTTGTATTTGCATTATGCTGATGTGCAGCCTGATCAAAAAGCTCATTTATTTTATAAAGTTCTATATTTATCAAACACATGTATCTAAAAATGCGCAATCAAAGAGGTTGTGAGCTCATCAGGAAGAGATTGCTGATAGCTGACTGGTCTGCTCACTGAGACTCCTGCTTCAATGGAATCCCTGCTTCCCAGCATTTGGATCAAGACCTTGTGCTTGGGAAAGACTGAATGCTGGCATAACCTTTTCCAGGTGAGTGACACCAAAATGATGCCTGGAAGAAGTCACTGTCGATGGATCACATGATTTCATGATCTGTTCCGTTGGTTTGGGGTTTGCAGAGAATTGAAACATTTCCCACTCTGCTCCCAACAAACCAAAGTGTGATTCCACATCAACAAGACACAAAATTCATAGGTTGCTCCAATATCCTTCCAAGGTGCACTGGGGCCTCTGGATTTAATTCCTCAGGCTCTTCCAGCATCCCCACCCGGATGTGATGTGGAGATGTGACAGTGGGAGATTTCTTTGTTTATCTCACTAAATGCTGTCAGTCAGACACAGGACACAAACACATTTTATTAAACTCAATGAAAATGTTTCATTAAACACCAAAGTTGTGTAGGCTAAAATCCATTGCTTTCAGTATTATGACACAAATGAAAACAATCCAATTTTTTTTTTACTTTGAGAAAGAAGATCTCCTATTTAATAACTGCCTGGAGCTATACTGAGGGCATCAGTGTTGTAAATATTCATGATTATTAATCTCTGCTTTGCCTTTCTCATCACATAACTCAAAATGTTGCCATTTGGATCTTAGCTCAGTTTGTCCAAAAGTCAAAGCACCACAAAAGACCTGTACTCCTCTAAGATTAAACACATGCATCCCACCCTACCCACCTTTGTAACAGCAGGATTATCCCACTCTCTCTTTTGCCCCTTCCCAATATATAAAAAAGCTGTTTTAAGTTTGCAGTGTGTCTGTTTTAAAGGCATTTCCCTAATAGGCCTTGCAAGGAGTTTTAAAATTGGAGTACCGGTATTTGAAGTAATTACAAGGACACAAGTTTTTAGTAGGAAATTAAATTAAGGTTCTCTGCTCATGTTCTCAGAGTGTATCTGTATATATTTATATGGAACTCCACTAATAATCATTTTTACTGATGCACTTTAGGGCTGGGTTTTCCAGGTTTTTTAGGGGGTTTGTTGGGCTTTGCTCTTTTTTTCTGAATATTGTAGGGTTTAACAGTATCAGGCTGAAAGGAAGTAAAATCATTTTCATCAATGCAGAACAGCCAAAAGAATTTTTTCCCCCTTTAGTTTCTCCATCAAAGATGTGTTAAAATCAGGTTCTAGCCCTGCAAAGGGTGGCAGGATGTTACATTTCTCACGTCTCAGAAATTCACTTTTTCTCTTAATATGGAATGTATCACAGTAGCAGCAGTGCCATTCCATTAGAATTTTGAAACAGGATAACAAGCTAAATATCTTTTTTTTTTTCCCCAGCTANCTCCATCAAAGATGGGTTAAAATCAGGTTCTAGCCCTGCAAAGGGGGGCAGGATGTTACATTTCTCACGTCTCAGAAATTCATTTTTTTCTCTTAATATGGAATGTATCACAGTAGCAGCAGTGCCATTCCATTAGAATTTTGAAACAGGATAACAAGCTAAATATCTTTTTTTTTTTCCCCAGCTAATTAGAGGCTTGAATACACTTTGAAACATTAGTGAGTGGTGTAGCTTTGGCCTGAATGATCCAGAAGAACCGAGGCCAGCAAAAATAAATCTCACAGAAGGAAGAAGCACTGAGAAAGATTTTTCAGGTGGTTTCCTTGGGGGAAGGTGATGTGAGAAATCAGAGTGTGCCTTACAGAGGCCCCTTTCACAGTCATCATCAACCCTCAACTAACTTTCGCTTCCAAGCTACTTATATATTGATTTATAAACGGCTGATGTATACCACTACTCAAAAAAGAAGAGAATTTTGCATAACGTTTGTTTTGGTGGGTTCAGGGTTGTTTTTAATGGCTTTTCCCGGCTTTTCACAAAGTCTGAGGCAGCAGAGGCAACTCTAACCCACCACAGTACTCAGGGCTTCGTGTTCCCCACAGTGGGAGATTTCTGCAGCCTCAGAGACAGTGAAGCCAAAAGCACAATAGCTCGAGCTGATTCAAAAAACATTCAGGAAATCAAACTCTGAGGTTGGGGGGGAAAGGAGAGGAAAAAAAAAGGGAAGCTGTTTGTTTTGAACACAGTGACATTAAGTTCCAATTTAAAGGCAATTCAGGAATCTCTGCAACCGTTTCAGATTTGTCAGCCCAGTGGGTTATGAAAACAACATGAGTTTTCTCTCAAAGCAGAGTGCTCATTGCTCCCCCTCCCTCAAACACACACTTTGGACCATGCAATACCTATTTTAAGGGAAATCCAGTGCCTTGTGTCACCTTTGAGAGGCTCTGCTCTCAGGTTAGAGCTCCTGGGGCTGTGGTGGGGAGATCCCTTTCATGGCAAGGAGGGCCAAGAAGCCCTTTTAGTTTCCCTAGCTTTGTTTTACTGACTTATTTTCACATTTCAGTTAAAAAAAAAACCAACAACAACAAACAAACAAACACCAAACAAAAAAACCCACCCACAAATTAAAAGAAAAAAACACAACTGATCAACTAAATAAAGATCAAAACCAAATAAAACCAAAGTAGCCTTTGACTGATCTTCATTTTTACTATTTTGCAATGCACAAGCTCTTCTTAACTGAGAGCAGAGTAGCCATAAGATGTCTAAGGTTATGCTGAAACAGTTTCTCCATTATATTAAGCTTTCTTCCACATTCAAATACAAATTGGCACTTTCACAATTCATATTTCTAGCTTTCTGTGTGAAGGAGTGGCTCCAGGCTGCACCAGGAAGCCAATATCAGCTCCAGAAGATGTCCCAATCCTGCAGAAACCCTCTCAGCAGGCTGGGAGTTCTGCAGCTAACCAGAGGACACCGACACAGCACAAATAAATCAGAGAAGTTTGGAAAAGTGTCTTCCAGCAGTTCAGCTACCAGGAGTCTGCTGTCAGCCAATACAGCTCCAGCATCTAGACAGGCCTTTTGTCCAATGCATGGTTAATTAATAATTTAATACATAACCTTAATTTTTGTCTCTGATCAGTTTTTGTCTGCTGGGTTATGAAGTTACCCCCATCTCCCCTTTCCCTGTCAGGATGGATGCTGTTCTCCTAATATTTTAGTAAGGATGAAATCAGTGGTACAGGATGGCAACAGCCTCTTTCAGAGACACATTCCTGGCAGGAGGAGATGTGAACATTAATGTTTATGCTTCAGTCTAAATTCCTAAAGACCTTTACTGTCCTCAGGTATTTCTCCTCCCCCAGGATCAGTTCTCACTGCAACCAGCCAGTGGTCAGATTCAAAGATCAGCTGGATCACCTTTCGAATGAGAAAGAGCAAAGAATTTTTCTTTACAGAGCAAACCTTCAAGGTCTTTAAGTTGAATGTAGTAGCAGCTCTCAGGCACTCCTTTACTGTTTAGATAAACAAAGTAATTCACATCCATCCCCAGATGATTGCTTTAATGGGAGGTTTTGGAGTTTTTAAGATCATCTTTCTTGTTCTCATAGTATACATCTCAGGAAAAAAAATAAAGCCTTATATCAGGACATTTGGCTGAACAACTACTTCTATCAAATTATGTCTGAGATTTTACCCTCTTTCCACTTTCCCCAATTCCACCAGCAAAAGCATTGCCAGCATCCCTTACCTTGAAGGCTTATTTGCTCTTAATAGAAAAGTTATGCATCACTGCACAATCATCTGAAGGCCAGATGGATTATTCTTCCCTCAGCTGAGTCTTATGTCTGTCGGTATTACAATATATTGGGGCTTGATAATTTATGAAAATTGTTTACCTTGTGAGGTCTCCCAGTCACTGGAAGTGTAAAACTCAGGGAGATCTCCTTGTCCAGGAATGTCAGCTCTTTTAAGCCATGTGTCTGCAAACTGCTTTCTGTCCTCAAATATATAAATATCAAATATTTCCTCATTGTATCCCCTCAGCTGCCAGTGTAAAGGACTCTTTGTATGTTTTATTGTGGCACATTAAAATAGTCCATGCCATGAGACATTTCAAATGCAATTGTTTCTGCTCAATAAAGAATTACTCTGTTGGTTGTTGTTGTTGTTCAGTGGGAGCCATGAGAGACTAAAGACATATGGAAGAATAGGAAAAGGTAACCCAGTAGGATTTTCAACTTTTTTTCCCCCCTCTAGCCTTCATTAAATACAGGCAAGCAAAGTTTTGGGCAGACAACCTCCCACCCACAGACCCCATCAGCAATTACTTTTTAGAATTAACCGAGAATTATTACATAACCTGAAAAATAGAAAAAGTAAGATAAAGAGTGATATCAACATTCTCTAGACCTCCCTTTAATGAAGGTTTTTTTGTCTCTACCAGCACCCTAATTTTATTAATTCAGGTAATCAAAGGTTTCACTACATTTACAGAGGCAAAGAAATCAAAGTGGTTTCATGATAACACAAGCAGCTGTAGCAGACACTTCTGGCATCTTCCAGCACCACATTTCCACCAAGGAACAGTCTCCTGTGTACTCAAGGCACTGCTACATCCCCACTTCTACTCCAAAAGAAAAAGGAAGAAAAAACTGAAATCCCCCAAAACCCAGACCTAAACCTGACGTGCTGGCACATTCCCATTTCCTGGGAACACTTCAAGGCACACAGCAAAAATGGTTTCGCATTTCTCTTTCATTCAGAATCAATAAAAAGCTGAGCAGTCATGGATGAAGACGTGTTACTGAGACTCACAGAAATGTAGAACATTTTAAAATTGAAACTGCTGGCCTTTAAGTGGCTGTAGGTAATAGCTGAGCTGCAGCCATGCTGCTTTTAATTTAACAGCACTGAGTGACAAATGATAGCACAGCGTGGAGAGAAATGGCCTCCCTGCAGAGTCCTGCTCTTTACCACATTTTTAGTGTGCTTACTAATCAAATATGAAAATAAGCATGCTGTAAGCAGCACCTTTTAGTTTATGAAGGGACTTGAACTAAAACCTCACAGACCTCTCAGGCGGTTGAGCTAGGAAGGTTTTCCATCTGGAAATTATCTCTTG
The DNA here is from genome assembly GCA_013399915.1 of Illadopsis cleaveri. Lineage (NCBI taxonomy): Eukaryota > Metazoa > Chordata > Aves > Passeriformes > Timaliidae > Illadopsis > Illadopsis cleaveri. The sequence continues at coordinate 14,599 of VXBB01023169.1, forward strand.
CTGTAAATTTCTCTCTTTCACCTTTATGTTTATCAGAAAGCCAAACATAAAAGCCTAAACAGGGGATTTTTGGAAGTCTTTAGCAAGCCCTAGCACAGGCAAAGTCAAAAATGCTATGTAAACTATGGGTATAAAATTCCTTAACTCTATCAAGGTACTCCTCTCTAACCCCAGTGCTCATTTCAAGACATGTCCTCAGCCTTGTCCTTTCTGCCATTTTATTTACTCACAGTTTATCATCCCAGTTAGGGGACAGTAATCGTGCCTTCCTGCTTCTGACCCAGCTCCAAGCTTTAATCTCAAGACTCCCATCATTCACTACCATCTGAAGATTTTTTTACTTTGAATTAACCATTCAGACCATTGCCCTACCATTCAAACCTTGTATGAATTCAATTCCTAAACACAAGCAGTGTCTGACAACAAGTATGAAACAAAACATTCAATGAAGTTTATGCAACCAAGCAAAGGATGGTTTGCAAGGGACAGCAACTTTTGCCTCGCTCCTCTCAGAAGGTGAGGTGGCTTATTCAGGCTTTGAAATGGAATTTAAACCAGCTGTGAAACTTCCTGCAAGAAAGCAAGTGGTGTACCTTTGGTTCTGTTTGGTTTGGTGAGATGGGACAGCGCTGCTGCTGTGCCAGAGAAAAGGGGCAGGGTCTCAGGTGCAGCAAATCTTCCCACAGGATGCCAGGGCAGGAACCAGAAATATCCCGAGAGGAGATGCCACACCTGCCCCACCACACCCAGAGGGAGAAGATAAAATTTCTCAGAGCAATCCCAATCCATGGGCATCCAGGTGCCACGGCAGGACAGCAGGAGCAGTTTTTATCACCCTGCTCCTTGAGCATTGCCTTTGGCCACACACAGGATCCCAATGCATGACAAATTGTTCTGTCTCCAAGGACAACGTGCAGCGCTTTGTCTCCGGGTACTTTTCTGTTGTGCAAAGGGCAAGTCAAAGCCCTGATTTATGTGAGGCTCCAGCCATTGCTTCACTCTGTGAGAGGGTTTTTGTTGTGTGTTTTAGAGTTGGTGTTCATGTCCTGTGCACGGGATGAGCAGGAAGGTGCTGAAGTTCAAAGGAGCATAAAGGACTCACACTCATCTGTCACTCAGTGACAGCAGGGCTTGGGCACATGATTTCTGCAGAAGTTTGAAGTCTCTGTAACTTAATAACTAGGTAGGCAGGCTGTTTGAAGCCAGTTTAAATGTGTAACAATAACAGAGAAAAGCAATGGACAGAGTTAGAAAAAGCATGTCAGCTCAGCTGACAAATTCAAGGAGCTACTGCTGTTTTCTACCTTGATTTAGTCAGGGAAAATAAAAAAAGCATATAGATTTGAATAACTGAATTTGCCCAATTCACACCAAAGGAAAAGCTGCCTCTTCAACAGCAAAGGCTCAGCAGTGTTTCCCAGAGTCACAGATACACAGAGGTGACACAGACATAGACCAGACCTGGCAGGTTCTAGGACATACCTCTGGCAATATCTGGAGCCAAGCCCCATCATGCTACCAATGCTATTGAATAAAAGCTTTCATCTGAAGCAATGTTTTTACATCTGAAATTGGTCCTGATCGACTTCACCTTTAGGTAATCAACAGACACTCCTAAGGGATTTTGTTTCCACTGCCCAGTTTCCTTGCCCCCTCTGAAATTCTGGTAATGGAAATTTGACATGCAGAACCCGAGTCATTCAAAGCCAATGATCTTGTTAATTAAGGGCCTCCTGCCTTCAGATTTCTTCCAAAAGTCAGATTTTCCTTTAGCTTCTCCAGACCTCCCTTGTCTTACTGTTTCAGTTGCTTCAACCTCAGCTCTTTACCAGAGCTGCAGGGTATGTCTGTACAGCAATGCTTAAAAAATGCCTTAATCTTTCACACTAAAGCTCACAAGATTCAATTAGATGAGAAACAGCCAAAACTCTGATCAGCAGAGCCTAATCAGTGTAGATGTGGCCCTCTATCCTTCCCTGGTGTTATTGGCAGTAAAACACGCAAAAAACAAGAGGAAGAAAGGGCTGGAGGCAGAGGTGATCATCTTAAACCACTGACTAATCATTCATAATCTGGATTCACATACTTAGTAAATACGTTCCTTCCTTTTCATGGGCACGTGTTGACACCCACGGTTAATTACTCCCAGAAAGTTAACTCTCTGAGGCAATATTTCCACCCTGCTTAATTGCACAAGCACCAACTCGCAGTCTATCAGCGCTGATGAGCACTGACACCCTCCTGTCAGCCGAGTAATTTGTTGGCAGGAAATGCCACAGACGCTTTTCTCCTCCACCTTTCAAAGCTTCTCATGCAAACGAGGCGGGGTAATTAGCACTGACCTCTGGGCTAACGCTGGCTGCCAATCAGCAGGTGTGTTTGTACATCCCTATTTAACAGCCAGGAGTGCAAAATACGCACAGCAGGCAGGTGGCAGTACTCACAGTCTGCTCACCAGCCAGGTTTGGGGTGTTTCCCCCCACTACGGCTAGAGACTGCCCAGAAGGAACAAAATTCCATGGCAATCCACAGCTCATAGAATTAAAGGCAAATTTTGGACCAAGGACCAAAAAAACCCCCTCCACAAACAGAAGGCAAAGCAAGCGGTTTTCATTGCCTTTCAAGCCTTCAGTGATAAAAAATGCAGGCAATGGGGGAATTGTAGGAGTGTGGGCAAACTGAAGTCTAGTCTAGGGGGATTCTGCTTTGTGGAAAAGGTGATTTGAAGCTTCAAAACACGAAGTTTCAAGAGTTAAAGTGGCCACATAATGTTCCAGGTTTCCATAAGTGACTTCCCCAAGACAAGGAAGGGCACAGAGGGCTGTCCAGTCCATACCCCTAAACCTTCAGGGTTTACTCTGAGCTCCCCACTCCAGGCAAATTGGTTACAGTCTCATTCACTGTCAAGCAAATCCAACAGAAGATAAATCACCCTGCATTAATCTTTTGCAGTCTGTCTATAACACAAAAGAGCAGTAACCTGACACTTTAATCATGGCACTGTTACAAGCTGCTGTTCCCCACCAAGCTGAAAGCTCCTTCTGCACTTGGGCCCATCATCATGAGCCTCATCACAGCTGTCATGGAGTGGGAAATGCCATCTCTGCCTGTTTTCAGGAATAAAGATTAATCTAGAAGCCAAGGGAAGTTGCTGGTGCCTTCCAGGTGGAAGTAAATGGGGCTGGAGCACAGGGATCCAAGCAACTCCCCCACATGAGGGTTTCAGCTTGCTCTGAAGATGCAGAACTGCTGGCATGGGCATCTCCATGGTACAAAGCCAACAGGTTCTCACTCTAGTTCAGTCTGAATGCTCAGAAAAATAACATTTTCCCCTAGGAAACTATTTGTCATCAGGATACCTTCCTACCTGCCCCATCCATAGAGTTTGCCACTGCAAAAACTTTCTGCCTTTTTTTCAGCATCTCCAGTTTGTCAAAGGTAACAAAAGCACTTGTGCAGTGACATGCACTGTCTTTCATGGATGGACATAAAGAGCTACTTCAGAAATCCATAACTAATCCACTAGGATTATTTTTCCTAGTGGAATTTTTTTCTTCCACTAGGAAAATACACAACTCATTGTCTACCCATGGTTTATACTTTAAGGAAGTCACATTTGCATATGCAGTAGCAGAAATGAGCTTTATCTGGGGAGAAGGGGAAGGATGATTTATATTAAGCTGATTAATTAATCACAAGGTCACATTGCTAAAGAAAAGGAGTCCTGCCCAAAGAATTTCCATTAGAAAATAAGGCAAGACATACAGGCTATATCTAGAAGCAAAATTGAGATAAATTCTTCGAAGTCACACACATTTCTCTTTCTGAGTTGCTCCACAAAAAAAAGTCTTTCCCTTTGAACCAGAGGAAATATTCTTGGACAACTTTTCTTTAGGAGATGCTGAGCCAGAAGCTTCCTCTGAAGCCAGGGAAAACTGCATTTTCTCAACACCTCCAAGCAGATATACACATATGCATGTATCACACGTACATAACACACACAGAGCTGCAGGAAGACATTTGAAACACAGTTCCCCTTTGTATTTACTTTACAATCACCATGGGACACAACAAATTAACTGAACTAATCAACTAATAGAGCACATTAACTCTCTCACAATCTAGATGTTGTGGTTACTGAATGCGGGAATTGATACCAGGCAGCCTTTAGTCACTGACTGTGTTACTGATTATGTCCAATTATGGCAAAGAAAAAGGATTCTAAAACATTTGAGCTGGGGCAGAGAGAGAGAGAAGCATAATTTGTGCCTTATGTTAGGCAGATCTTCCTCCCCTATTACAGCATTATTCCATTATTCACCATCTATTTACCACCAAGGAGACATTCTGGCCGTGTGCTCTGCAGCATTTCCCCTTTTGCCAAAGCTGTCTGATGCTCACACATCCCATTCACGGGGCACCAAGGGGTGACACTGAGCCAGACTGCACTGGAGTGGCTCAAATCATGCTCAGTTCACAGCCAATTTGTCAAGGTGGGAGGTTGAGTTTCAGGCCTGGAATGTAATTCATATTTCAGTGTCCTGACAAGAGGCAGCACCGGTGCCCCGTGCACGCAGGGAAAGCGATCCTTGGTGTGGTTATCCCACACACTCTGCACAGGGAATGCCTCCTGTGCCTGAGCACCTCAGGGCTGCTCCTTCTGCCTGCCAGCACCATTAACTGGGTGAGCTCTTTGCTCCTGGCTGTGTCTTACATCCACAGCTCTGACACACACGGGGCACACAGCACAAACCAGGCAGCGCTCCCTGCTCACTTTGTGAGTGCTGCTGCTTTAGTGCTGCACCTCACTTCTTTTCCACCACAATCACCTCCTTTCCCCAACCCCGAGTTAAAAAACCCAAAACACAATAAAAGTAAATCATTCTGTGTCAACTCATGAAGGAAAACATCTAATTCAGGAAAAGATTTGCAGCTCAAAGGGTGCAAAATGGGCTGAGACTGTCACATTCCAAGCTGAGTTTAGTCTCTTTGATGCCTCTAAAACCTAGCCTGTCCTTAAGCATTTCCCTCCCTCCCATCATGTAAATCTTTAATTTGGGAAACATCTTCATAGTAAATTAGCCCAGTACCCATCTGCCCAGGAGAGGGTGGTAAGAGGAAGCCTGGAATTGAAGGAAAAAAGGCAGTTCTATTTTCACAATGCAGATTATAAGTGTCACAGGGAATTTTAGCACTTTTTTTAAAGGTACTCATGCCATCATACCTGAAAACCTTACAGTTTAGAATGCATTTTATAAAAGCAGGAACCCTTGGGTCTAGCTAACACTCGAGAAGAGCCAAGCATCTGTCTTAGGCATATCTGCCCGAGCGAGCAGGACACACAAGAGCAGGGGCACAAACCAAGGCTACCATCATTCCTGGTTTTAGTTCACCAACTTTCACTTCTCAAGCCACAGGAAAAAAATCCCTGCATCACCCCAAGGCAAGGCCAAGGCACAGCAGAGCTCCCAGCCCATGCAGCATCCCCAGGTCACAAGGCCAGGCACCCACACCAAGGGGTTTTCCATGGAAATGGGTTCCTTGTCTATCCCAGGGCCCTGCAGGTCACCTGCAGCAGAGCAGCCACACCAGGAACCCCCTCCCAGCTGCCACAGAAAACTCTTCCAAGACAGATTTTAACCTCTGATAGTCTACAAACCAACCCAAAACTGCTCTAGGTTTACCTCAAATTCGAGACCACCAAAAATGACAATATCAGAGGTTATTTTACCTTTTGCCAGCCAGCAGCCCTCAGGAAGTCCTGGTGTGCTTGGTCATCAGAAAGAACCAGACACACTTGTCCTGCCCACAGTTGCTTTAAGCACTGCTTTAAGTATGCACAGCTGTGACAGTGAAACCTCCATTTACACCCAAGCATAGAAGCACTCTTCAGATTACACAGCATTTTAAACAGGTGCTGAGGACTATGCATGATAAAAGGCCATAAAAAAATAGGCACACAATCCCCAGGGGTGGTTTGTTTTTTCCTTTAGAAATGTTTTTAATTGGTTCTGCAGGACAGAACGCCAGAGTAGCCTATTAATCCCAATATAAGTTTTGCCCTGAGTAAAAGATTGGGCTGGATTTACTTTTATCCAAATCTGTCCCTTGCGTAGCTCTGTGGAAGACAATCAAGTTACAGCATGGGAAAATACTCACTTTTATATCTAAATGCAAGCTGTCTTTATTAACTCACTGCAGATGGATGCAGGTGCAGGTGGTTGCTACTGATCCCATTTAAAAACTCAGCTACACAGTTTCCCCTAAAGATATGTTGATGCTAAAAGGAAAAAGTTGAAGCTGCACAGGTCAAATGTTAAGCTCCTACTAGAAAAAGAGAGGTTCCTGTGACAGTAGGACAAGTTTCTGGTCGCTTGGGTCTCCAGTGTTGCTCCGTGGTGACCACAGGGTCCAGGACAAGAGCACATCCTGCCCCAGGGAATATCCATCTGGATGACTGGGAGATGCATTTTGGGCCCCTGAGGATACAGCATATTTCTCTCTTGCATGTCATTCCATTAAACCACTTCTTCTGCATCACATGATCATTTCCTCAGCAGTTTCTGGAAGGAGCTAAATCCCGTAACTGCCTTGGAATAAATCCTCAAGTCATTAGGTATCTCCAGGGGCCAGGGGGCTCCAGCTGTGCCAGGCTTGGAACAGCAAGAAAGGGGACAGGCATCTCTCTATTCAAACCTAAAAAACCAAGATACAAGCACAATACAGCTTGATCCTCTTTCATTCTTGTTTTATTTGTTTGGCTGCAGTTCAGTTAGTTTTGATTAGATTTGTTGGTTTTTGGTTTTTTTTTTCCACTCTCATGAGTTAAGAGGAATTAAACCAAAGGAAAGGCCCTGCTGGTTTGATCAACCCACCCAGGCAGTTTTATAAACATGCAGTGACTCCACATGTGGTATCACTCAGTTAATAAATAGAAGCTCGTGCTCTCACCATCCCTGTGCCTGTGCAGTGCACCAGTCCCTCACAGGTAACAAACAGGATGCTGATTTTCCCTGAGAAGCCCCAGCTGAGGTAAAACTGGAGGTCTGGAGTGCAATCCAGACCACAGAGATGCAAAACTGGGATTTCTCAACACCTTCAAAGAAACACCTGAAATCTGAGTACACCCCAGATGGTGTTCCTGGTGGACTTCTGCCAACCTCTGAGCCCATCCAAAGGCTACCATGCTGTAAAGGTTTCATGGCCTTTTCATCAGAAAACTCACGAGGGGGAAAGGAGTTCAAGGCTATATGAGAAATGTTTTGCCTCTGGATAGGTTTTATCATTTTTTGTAGCTCAAGAAACTCCTTCTTTGGACAAAAAGAAAAGGGTCAGGGCATGACATCAAAGCTTGCACAGGTGACATAAAAACCTTCATTCCCTTTTGTCCAGCAAGAGTCTTTAACAAGACCCATCTTTTTCTGTAGGAGAGAACAAAATCCTCCCTAAGATGCTCACCTTGGATTGGTTTTGTTTGGTTTGTTAGCTGACCCATTAAAAAGTCCTTCAAATATATCAGTTCTCCACTGGCTGCACCTACACTGCTCAGGACTGCTGGCATTGGGAGAACACTTTCTAAGCAGAAAAACACTCATTTGTGGAAATTCCAATTATTCTCTGAAAAATCTAAAAATATTTATCCCCAAAGCAACCTGATAAGCAGCTAATAAGTCTACAGATGTGCTGGGCTCAGTTTTTCTGCTGTGAGGACTGTCTCAGAGCAGAAAGCCACGGATTTGAGAGAGAACAGGAAGTCATATAAACTCCAGCTACACATCTGGCTTGAGCCTAGAAATTTCCCATTTCTTGGCAGGTGGGCATGGATATCCAGACTCTCCACTTTTGGGCTCCTGGGAGTCAAGTGTGGGGGCAGGAATCCCAGAAGGTCTTTCCAAATCTTCAGCTGGATTGTAAATCCTGTTTTTTTCCAGCCTCCTCAGGATTTTATGCTCCACGGACCAGAAAACCCCCAAAGCCTCGAGAATCAGGATTTTTTTAAAAAAAAATCCTCCAAGGGTAATGCTGTGGAATTCACAGCTAGATGTAATCATTCACTGAAGAATGGAAAAAAGATAAGAGAATGGGATTTCAGCTCCCTTTGGCTTCAGCAGCATGCTTGGTGGGGTGGCTGTGCCTTTCAGCTGTGCATCCTGCAGGGCTCTGGGTCCTGCTTGGCATCTTTATTCCACCCCCAGCCACAGGACCTCTGGCCTTCTTCCAGTTTAATTCATCTGAATGGCAACTTTCAGGTTTTGGAGATGCCACTGCCTCTAACTTTCACATGCTTTGAACAGCTGCTTCAACAGGTTCTCTAAAATGGTGGTTACAACCATTTTAAACCACCGAAGAAAAGGAATGTGATTACTGCCAGCAGGAGTATAAAATATTTTATAAGATTGTATCTACTAAAGAAGTCCTCTTTCTAACTGTGGCAAAAAAAAAAAAAAAAAAACCAGAAAAAAACCCACTTGGTTTATTTTTAACCTGTGTCACTGTTTCGATCACTGAATTATCATTAATGAGTGCCCAAATGCACACAGAAGCGCTTTTTTAAAAAAAACAGGATAATTGAAATGAAACACTTTTTTTGTTTCTTTTTTTTTGTTTGTTTCTCTTTTTTAAAAAAAAAGTGGGTTTTTTTGGAATGCAAATGTCAGAAGTTCTATGAGCACACAGGTACTAAGCCAGGCTTGGGGGCTGAGCTCACTTCTATGGGAGCACAGCAAAGTACAGAGCTCAACATGCAGCACCAAAATGAGATTATAATGGGTGTTGTAACTACCTGGTTTTGAAGGATGGGATCTTTCAGCCCAGGGAAGGGCTGAGAGTAGAGACAATGCAAATATTCTTCCAAATATAGGCCATTGATTACCTCCCACTGGTCTACCAAGGACTAAACACCATGTAGCTTTACAAAATTTATGTAATTTTGTTCACCATGCTCCCACTAAAATCAAATTAAAATCCCTTCCTTGCATCCTTTTGTTCAAAACCTTATCCCTTTTCCTTCCCTCACTGTGAACATTATCTTACAATAAAAATAAGCTCTATTGTGACCACATGGAGTCAGTGATCTGAAGCTTTAATTGCCTTCATCATGTCCCTTAGTTAGTTAATTCCAGAAAAATAAAGGTTACAGTGAGTGGGGAGGTGAAAAGTCCCTTCTCAAGCCACAGGACTCCTTCACGCTTTTGGTCATCATTGATAGACACTGTAGTGACAAAGGTTACATTACATGGTCTTTAACAAAGTGTACTTTGAACACAAATGCAGCAGAAATAAAACAACAAAACTGCACTCAGAAAATAATACAAACCCAGTGTTTTGGCACTGCCTGAAGAAATGAGAGTGAAATTATCAGGGCTGCAAAAACATTTATTTCCACTTACGGAGCAAAAACTCGCCAACAAAATCAAGTTGTTTGATTGATTTTAGTTTTTATTAAGTCATCCCGCTACAGCCATAGTCTCCACGTTAAAACCTACTGCAATTTCATTTATTAAACATTAAAAAAAAAAAAATCATACAAGCTGATGCCATACTCTTAAATTTCTTGAAACTACAATTGACTTGTAACCAAACCCCCCGGTGCATTTCAAAACAGGCCTGTCAAGCCACAACAGCTCTATTACAGCTTCTGCTCCAGCCTCTGAGAGCCTTTGCACAGCCTGCCAAAACCCCCACCTACCCCGGGGAAGTCATAGCCAACAACAGGGGAGAGAAAATTTGTTGGAACCCTGAGTGCTGAGGATTTCAGGCTTTCTGTGCTACCAGACATTCACCCCCAGGAAAACACTGCATTTGACCTGAGGCTGTGGAAGAGGCTTCCAAAATTGAGTGATAGCACTGGGATTGTGGGTGTGGAGTTTGGATAGAAGTGTGTGATATATCACAGGATGCAAAATTTAGGATTTTAGGTTCTAGTGTATGGTAATACATATGGGGCAAGAGGGAGGATTTAAGGTGTAGGATAAGTTCTTTTGTTTCACCTTCTTCTTCATGGGTTTGGGTGTTGTTTTCTAATTGGGTAAGAAAATCTGCATTGTGGACCACAAGTGTTTGGTTATTGGGTTAAAAGCAAAATAATATAGGTGTCATCTCATTATTGGACAATTAGTACTTAAAAGACATAGGAAAGAGTTAGAGACAGAGCCATTTTCTACCTTGTTAGCTAGAACTCACAACTCGTGAGACTGTGCTATAGATAAGAATTAATAAAGAATTGAGTCCAAACATGAACATTGTGTCTCTTGAGCATTTAATCCTGGCTCTAACAGAAGAAAAGAAGATAAAAACCCCACAGAAATTGTCCCCATACAAGCTGTTCTCCCAGCAAGCACATTGCACAGGTTGTTCTCTTGTTGCTGAGGTGCTGAGGGTGTGTGGGAAATACTAAAGGTGAGAAGACTTTCAGAAAGCTGTGAAAGCAGAAACAGAAAGAGCTGAAGAACTTGGAATTAGCTGCAACTGCAAAGCTCAAAAGCAGGAGAAGATACAATGATACAGTAAGCAAGGATATGAAACAATAGTTTGAGTTCTTAGGCTTGGCTAGGATAGACCTTAAGACTGCAGAAAAATATGTTTAGCAAGATAGTAGAAAGTCTTAAGCTTAATAATGGAATATTGTTTGTTGTTAATAGAAAGCACGCAACAAGCATTGTTTGAAGCTGGTGTGTATGTGCTTTTAGTGACAGGCTAGAACAATTGTCTGTGAGCTTTAGCAATATGTTATTGGCTGGAAAACTTTTAAAAATATCCTGTAAAAAGAAATCTTGGGCTGCTGCTGGCAGAGCTGAGCTGTTGCCATCTTTCAATTGTCCAAAACTGAGAGCCCCCCTAACTCTGTGGCTCTCACAGCGTGTCAGGATTTTGTGACAATAACCAGGCAGGGCTGAGCAGCCCGGGGGCAGAGGGGCCAGGCTGGGTGGGGATCAGCCCTGGTTTGAGCAGCAGCAGGATTAATTCATTATTTATTATATTTATTTATTGTATTTGTACAATATTAATGCCTGTCTCAGACACAGACTGTAAGGGTTGTCATCTCTCTGTGCCCAGCACGCCTGGGACACAAGGAAAATGGGATTTGTCTTTTAAGCCAAGGTTTTTCAGGTGTAAGAATGGGAAGAGCTGTGTGACTGTGTGAATCATGAACTCTGAAGCCCAAAAGACTGAGGGGTTTCTCTGCCTCAGGCCATTCCAAATGATTTCTGTGAGACCCCAGACTATCATTTTCCTGAAAGCTTTTGGTGACAAAGGTTTCAAACCTGCTTTTGCTGCTGATTTTGGAGCATAGCTAGTGTCCAAGTGAAAAATTCTGCATTATTCCACAGCCACACCCCTCATTGCATTTGTTTTCCTCTTTGCTGTGATCTAATCATTCCCACTGTTTTGTATAGGGCACTTTGAGAAGTTTCAGCAGAAAGGAGAACATTTCCAGTTGTTAGGTTACAAAGTAGACCTGAGATCTTCTAAAATGCAAAGACAAACCTAACAAGAACCAAAGCCAGCGAGGCACTTCACAAAGTCAGGCTTCTACCTTGGCTCTCCCCTGAGGCTGAGGCACCACAGATACTCACAGAGAATGACATGTCATGAGTTTCCAATGATGAGCATTTTCCTTAACAAAGTATTCCAGCACCATTGACCATTTAGCCTTGCCAAACCTGGCAGTGCCCCAGCAAGGGCTGGGCAGTGCCTGTGCCAGGTGCTGGTATCACACAGGGAAGCCTGGAGCTGAATTTTGGGGAATGAAATCCCCTCCCTTCCTGCCTCCCCCCAGAGCTGCTGCTGCTTCACACCCTTCTGCAGCTGAGCAGCAGTGCTGGAAATCAGCACCACAGAGAAATTGTGGCCTCCAGCACATCTCCAGGGACTGTGGCACCATGGGGTGTGATGCCAGGGATGTGGTGGCAAGATCAAAGCAAAGAAAAAAAACACCCCATACTTAACAGAACTTTTTTTCATTTTTCTTTCTTTTTCTTTTCCTTTTTTTTTTCCTTTTACCTCTGAGGGTCGGATAAAGTGTGCATGGCCTAAAAAGAAAAATATGTGCACATTACTCTAAGCTTCTAATGTTAGCAATAAGTCTCAGGGGTGTATCTCTGAGTTGCAGTTGGACTTTTACAATACGCAGAACCCCCTTTTAAGGCATCTCATTCTGCTTTCTCACAAATGCAAAGAGCAAGGCAATTATGGAGAGGTTGGAAGTGCCACAACCCTCAAATGACACAAGAGCCGACGTATTTTTCTTCCAAGAATCTTACCCTCTTATGTTCTGCAAAGAGATTTATAATGCACTGCTCCCATTCCACATCCAAGCCCCTGCACAGCATCCCTGGGGAGAGGGGTAACTTTAGCCCTGTGTCCAAACCCTGCTAAGGCTAAATGAAGGAAACAGGAATGCTTCCCCCGAGTCCTCTACTCCTGCCTCCAGTATTACTGAGCTTGGTATTTCAGGGACTAAACCAGATCTTTTTTTTTTTTTTTTTCCTCTCACACTCCCACTGGAAAATTAATCAGCTTTTCACAAACTGTAGGTGAAATTTCTGACAACCCTTCTGAGCTTTTTCAGACTCCTTTGTACTGGAAGATAAAGTTTTTCTCTGCATAGCAGTGGCAACCTCTCTCTCCCTCAAGATACAGGACTAACAGCCTAAAACATCAAGTAGATTTCATACACCTGGTGATCCAAGCCCATAAAACTTTTAATTGTTAAATATTTTTAAAATATTTCAAGAATATTTCAAAAGTTTTATCACTTCAGTATCATAGTAACTGCACACAGCCAGACCTGTCATAACAAACTCAGTGTTTTACAGCATGACAAGAATAGCTACTTGGAGAAAGAAGTCCTGGTGATAAAATGATAGAATAGTAGCAGATGAGTTTGAAAGTTTCCCTTTTGGGAAGCCACTGAGACATTTTTGACCATTGTTTCACCTGGCTCTGAGTGCCTTTGGAGTCAGATACTGCACAGACAACGAGGGCATGGATGAAAACAGGGTGTGATCTACATTTCAGATTGTAAATTCCAAAGGATTAGGAGTAAAATATCCAAGTTGGTTGTTCCACTGGTTTCCCACAAGATAGAAAACTTTTGTTCTGTCTCCCACCGTGATCCGTAGGATCTTTCCTGTTGAGAGCAGCAAATTATTTCACCTGTAATTTTAGCACTCTTCTAGCAGACACTTAACAAAAGGCCACAGCCAAAATCATTGCAAGGAGACATTAGGAGGCCATTTAACAGCCAGTGATTGCCTGTACTAAAGGTAAAGGCTTGGGAAGAAATCCTGTGAAAGAGGTTCCTCTGAAAAGGCACCGAACAGATCCCAGTGAAAACACTGAAGCGGGCAGGCTCGGGGGAAAGGGTTTTTCTGGTGCTGTGATTGTCGTGGTTAAAACCAGACTAGATACACAGAAATGCACTTCAGGCAGAGTGCTTAAAACCCAAACTGCAGTGGTGTTGTGGCAGCCAGAGAGAAAAGACCAAAGAGCTGCTTGAGTTCATAATGTTTATATACATTATGCCTCAAAACACGCAGTGAGATGATGGAGCCTGGTTTGCACACTGCAGACCTGGATCACATTCACCCAACATTATCTTAAGCTGCTTTGTGTGTGGCTGCTATTAAATACCTTTTTTTACAGTCTACATGCATAGTTTAGCTGGTTATGGTACTTGTTCAGCAGAGGATGCATTGAATAAAAATTACAAAAGAAGGGAGAAAGAATGCACTTAGTTTTTGGGTGTTAAGAGTACTAAAGGTCTCTGACTTCTTCAGCCCTGTGCTTCATTGTCCTCCTTCTGACTTCTGTCCTCCTTCTGATGGGATCTCTTACCTTGCAGCAGGAAATTGATAAAGCTGTGCCACAATTCTGAAGGCTGGCTGGTGCCAGGGACAGAGGTTTACTTCAATTTAATCTTTATTTTATATTTATTTGAAGGAATGTAATAGTTTCTTTGGCTTAATTACAGTTATTTATATAGTCCATGCTGGGGAGGTGTTCCCTTACAGATTTTTGGTGGTATGTGATATATTTGGTTTTTCACAAAAACCCTATAGAACCTTATATGAACAGGACAGCTTATATGTGAGGAAGAGGTAAAAAGGAGCAGGAAAAAAAATTCTCTGTGGGCCAACTCCTCTATCTCCAAAAACCCACATGCACAACGAGAGAAGCTGGGAACAGAGAGTAAAAAATTGAACCAAGTAATAACTGAATACTAAAAAAAAACCAAATCAAACCAAAACCAAGCAAAAACCTCAAGAAAATATCTATATCCATATCTCAGAAATAGATTTTATTTGTTCATATTGTTTCTTATTTTCATTTGAGTTCCTTGGCAGGTAGCCCAGTGCTCCATCAGTGAGAGCAGAGGAAGTTACAGCATCACATTGTTGTAGGGATTGAATTTTATTGCTTTGCTATTACAATTAGGCAAGTATTAACTCAGTTAAATGAGGCACTATTTTTTTAAAGTATATACAAGTGGGAATTGTGACTTGGTCCTCAACTAAAGCCCCCCCAAAAGCTTTATGAGAGCGAAAGTAAGAGATTAAAAATAGCTAAATAATAAAAGGTGATGCAACTTTAAAGGGGCACACTAAAAATGGGAATCATTATTGGTGATTAGCTGACAACCAGCCTGAGGGCAAACTGCACGTTTTAGCAGTGGTCAAAAACCTGGCAGCAAATATCCAGCTGGATCTGCAAAAAGCCACCCAGAAAAGACGGGGATAAAATGCCTGCACTGAACGTGGTTTATGGGGGAAAGAATCCCAGGCAAGCCCAAATGTCCGGTGGGATTCACAGAGTTGAACTTGGATGGCGCAGACAGGGAAAGTGCAGCGAGGCAAGCAGCAGTGCAACGACTGAAACACCGCTTTGACTCTGGAACATCTCCGCCAGTCATGTCCCATCCTCATTTTTGGGATTTTTGCTGTCAAACACCGCAGATGGGCAGCCCCTGTTGGCAGCAGGGGGAGGAGGGTCCGGACGATGCTCGGTGGGGACAGCAGGGGACAGCAGGGACCAGGGAACGCCGGCAGGAGGAAGGGGCTCTGCGACACAAAACTCCCGTGGTTGGAGCCCAATTTTAGCCCCTGTGGAGCTGCACGAGCTCTGAGAGTAATGGAAGCGAAAAGAGCGAACCACCCTGTGAAAATAAAATGCCTCAACTAAAATGTAAACTATACCTAAGGACAATTTCCTGCTGGGTGGGGAGGGGAACAGGAGAATTGACATCAGAGATCTTATTTGAATCCCTGGTCAGACTATGGTGCAAGACTACCAGACCTCTATTTTTTTCCCCCCTCCCCATTTAAACAAATAGGGTTTAGCATTTATATGGTTTTTTACTGGCTTCATCTCACCTCATTGCCTTAAAATAAAACGTTTTACTCTACGCTCCCATGAATACAGTAAGACTAAACACTGATATTTTTTTTTGTCCTTGCAGCCTTGAGGCAGGAGAAGAAGCCAAAAGCCTGCTTCCCTAAATCCCCAAAAATTAAGAATAAAAAGTTCTGGTTATTTCACCCTCTCCTGCAAACATACACTTCTTTAAAGGGCTGGAAGCTAAACTCAGTATTAATTACAGATCCATGGTGAGTAAACACTCACTTTACCAAAGAAACTTAAAAACTGAGCTTTCTAAGACTACGGGATAAAAGTAGTGGAGATAAAGGGTATTTCTCCCCTTACACGGAGAGCAATAGAGTGAATTAAAAGATTTCTAATGCACCCACACCTCAGCTACCTTCAAAGTGATATATCAGTGATGAACCTTAGTTGCTGAATCTAATTAAAAATAAATAATGAAGTTTGCGAAGCAAATGTTCCCTTAATGATGACTCTAAGTCGTTGCTTGATGGCAAAAAATTCAAAGCAGAACCTGGTCGTGCACTAAAATATTTGTCTGTGTGCACTTTTTTCTGTTTCATAATCAGGAATCTTAACAGTCAAAAGTGACTGATGCATTCAGGACTTCAGAGTCTGTGGGATTTATTAGAGCAACTAGGGACTGGTCCAAGGACTGGCTATTCTCTTGGAGAAGTCCTAGAGCCCAGGCAACTGGAGAGGAGCAAAGATCATCCAGAGCTTTAAGGAGAGGAGAAAAGCAGAGCCAGGCAATTCCAGAGCAGGTATGCTAACCTCAAATACCCAGAAAGAGATATTTTTAAATATCTCACACAATACATTTCTAAGCAGCTGGAGGATTACAAGGTCTTAAGAAACTAACTCAGATTTGTCAAGAATAAGCAAATCCTGTCAAAATCATTTCATTTGTTTCTGTGACAGGATAATCTAAAAAGTGGTGGATGTGATTTATCTTGTCTTTACTAAGACTTCTGGTGCTGCCCCCATGACATTCTCATGAGCTAACTGGAGAAATATGGCCTATTATGAAATAATTTTCATGTGAAAGCAGAGTGAGCTGAAAAATCCCACGTACTGAGTACTCTTCATTTACCAGAGGCCATCTGAAAAGGATAATGAGGAAGCCAAGAGAAAGCTTTATTTTGTGTTTTGTGCAGTTCACCTTTGCATGAGTAACCTTCATGGAGACCATGTGCCTGTTTGTTTGTGGGAAGGAATCAAAGTTGACAAAAATATCTCTAAAATTTATTTTTTTTTTTAATTGGGAAAGTAAAATGCATTTAGAAATCCCAAAGGATTGGACCAAGGACTGAAAAAGGATTTGAGTGCACCCCCATTAAATAGGGAATTACTGACCAGGCAGTGATAGCTTGGAAAGGATCTGAGGAATCCGGGAAGTTCAGAAAATCAAAGGAAGTCAATAGCACGGATATCCATATGAATTAACAGGAGTGGCACGTGTGAGACAGCAGATGTGATGCTCTGATTTCACTTGGCACTGCTTGGGCTTTTAATGGTACAGATATCTGGGCTTGGGCATCATCTTGGAGTAGAAATGCAAAGTGGAAAAACACCACTTGGGCAGCACTAACAAACCCCGACAGGCATATTGAATTTATGGAACTGATTATCAGCAATTTACCTCTCCAGACTCGATGATCCTAATGGATCCCTTCCAAACCAGCATATTCTGGGATGCTGTGGTGGGGGGAGCTGCCAAGCAGTTCCTTGTTCTGTTGTTATTAAGTGAGTGCATCTTGCTGCCCTTCCAGAGGTGGCTACATTAATTAATTAAATTAATACCATTTTGCAGTAAAAGCAATAAAAAAACCAATAGCCATCGTGCCCTCTAGGATCTAGAGCAAATATAATGTAGCAGCAATGCCCAAGGGATAGACACAAGCCAGGCTAACACAACTGCTGAGGGGAAATGTGTTCACAGAGCAAATGGTTTGCACACTGCATGGATTAGATCCCATCAGAGCCTGGTGCTCAAGAGCATCAAATCCCCCTGTTTGGAAACTAAAATGACACCATTTATCCACTACAGCATGAAGCATTTTGGGGGCAGGAATAACGAATGGCTTCCAGTCCATCTCTGGTCATTTAAGGACAAGTCCAGCTCTCGGTGACTCTTTTCTGTGATTCCCTTCATGTTGAACACACCAAGACAAAATGCACCCCACCCACCACCCCCCCTCCAAAAAAAAAAAAAAAAAGGATGCTACATCCACATTCATAAAGTTTATCAGCTTACAGACTCCAGAACAGGTATATCATTCATTGTTTTGCACCAGTAAGCAGAGTAGTATACAAAAGCATGCAAAATCAGTTATGGTACAGAAAGAACCTGTAAAATTCAAGAAACTGGCAAGCATCAAAACCATTCCTATCTTTCTAGGAAGAGGATTCCTGAGTTGTGTGTGTTGGCATTTTCAAAGACCCTGTACTTGGGTGAAGCACACAGAAAAAAAACATGGCAGGGACATAACAGAACAGGGGCAAAATATTATCTAACACAGATAACTCAGAGACAAGAAATGATCATGGGGTGAAATTACAGTACGTGGTGGGCTACTTTATTTTGTTGAAAAGTACATCTTTGACTGGATTCAACATAGCAATAAGATGAAAAGAGGTCCATTGGTGAGGGAGGAAAAAAAGCAAAAGTTTGGAAATACTTGACACAACTAAAATAAATGACAGCTTGTTTCAATATCCCATAGGCAGGCTGTAGGAGATGTTTTCCAGTATCCATGGAGAAAGTAAAATCTTCGACTGATGTAAGTCAGTTTTGCACAAATGCTGGTCTGCTTAGTTAAAACCTGCACTGCTTGTTTCTTTTAATAGATAATATAGGTAATATCTAGCTTTCACTCCAGACCCATGCTTTAACACTCAGAATTTATCCATATTTAATTACAATTTTATCACATTAATCAAATAAATTTACTTTGTCCTCCAAGCAATCACCTCGGTATTTCAGTATGTAAAAAATACTTTCATTATGTTTATTATAAAAATATAAATGTTTCCACTACAAATCATTTTACATTAGTAAGAGGCCATCTACAATTGCACAATATATAATCTAAATGAGTAAGTAATGCTTTTGAAATACAAGTTAAAGTAAATACATATTGCCAATCAAATCACATCTATACATTGCTTATTGGATGCTAAGTTACTGCACAAAAACTAGATTATGTTAACAGAAATAAATAAAATGGAAACTATATTGAAAGGTACAAACCCAATAATATGGCATGTCTTTTTATGAGCAGTTTGCATTTTGCTTGATGTCCATAACCTGTACAGGCAGATGGCCACACGACCTCTATTTCTCTACTCCACACTGAAGAATTGTACACTGCTATGTTTACATATGTACAGGGGGACAGGGAGTACAGGATGCTTGCAACAGAGGCCACTTACTGTACAAATCAACTTCTGACAGGGAGGGAAAACCAAACCAAAGTTTTTAAAACTCTCAACTCCTAACAGCAAAGAAAAGCAAAATCGAGCTGCCTTTTTTTTTTTTTTTCCCCCTCAGTGAAAGAAGATTTAGTGGCAACCCCCCTGATGTTGGTTTGGTGCCTGTGCAATCTGTCAGCAAGGACAAGTTCCNGCTTTTTTTTTTTTTTTTTTCCCCTTGGTGAGATTGAATCTTTTATGCTGAGCATGCCTGAGCAGAGGGTAAGGAACATGACAGGAGGACACACGGCAGGAGGAGATTGAGGGTGGTTGGTGCAAAGTTTTCAAGTGTCTGAAACTCTGAGAACTGGGTCTGTGTCTCCAGTAGCATTTCCCCGAGGTCAGCCCCCCACCCTCATCCCCACACTCCAGCAGCAGAATGAAGCTGAGGAGAAATGTCACAAAAAGCTGTCCCCACAGACAGTGCTTGCCACAGGATTTTGGTGGCTTAAATTCACTAACAGTGTCTGATTTAGAGCATTCCCAACCCAAAGAAAAGAAAGATTTTGAACGAACTGAGCAACACAAAATGCAGCTTTTCTATCCAGCATGCTGCATTTCATGAGAGATTGGGGCAGATATGGGGAAGTGTTTCTTTACAGCTTAAGTGCTTTATTTTACCTTTCTTCCTTTTTTTTTTTTTTTTTTTTAAATCAGTAACAAAATAACTCCCAGGACTTCCATAAAAGCAAATAGAAGACAAACATAANTTAAAACCCATTCACTTCTCTTTCAGAAAGAATTACTAATTATTATGCTGTGAGTGTGTTTCAAAACCAGTCTTTTGCAGGATGCTCACTGCCAGCACTCATGAAAAAGCCTCTAACTCTGCTTCTCTTTAGCAATGTGTGATAAATGTTGTGCCTGGACATTTTGTAAGTCCTGCATTCATGCAGAACAATTTCAGCCCCACAAACCCAAGAAACTGATTCTTTACCAAGGAGCTTCAAAACCCAAGCCAACAGCAGAAAGCACAACTGGCTACCTGCTTTTGCAGGCACAGAGAAAACACGATGTGCCATTTTTTCATCTGCCTCTCACACAGCTTTGGACTTCTAGGGATTCATCAGAATCAGGTCTAGATTCCAGAATGTCAGGTTGGGAAGCAGAACAGTTTCATGTCTGTGTGCCTGGCATCAATCAGAGTGTGAAGAAGCACAAGGAGTGTCTCACACTGTGTTTTAAACCACTCATTTTCAGAGCAGAGACTCGTGTCTGCTCAGAACTGGGACTGATGTGCTCCAGAGCAACAACTTAGGAGTTGGGGAGCTCTTTGGGAGATGCTGAAAATGGTAGAAGATCCTCAAAATCCACCTTCCAGTCTCCTTTTTCCAGTGGGAGATGTGAATGCTCTCCTAGACTTGGGCTCCCTTCTGCTTTCTTTCAAGGAACAGGTACCCACAGAAGCTGTGCCAAAAATTCAGGTCCCCTACAGGATGGCAGTGCCTCTACAGGGGCATTTCTAACTCAGGCATGTGTAAAGTTCCACACCAAAGCCTCACCTCACAGCTTAACTCATCCTTTTAAACAAGGGTCACTTCCCAGGGAACTCAAAAAGCATCATCAGTTAAAGCAGGATGCAACAGCCCTGGCCCTCTTTTATATTTTCTTGGCAGATCTCTCACCTGAACACCACCCAAGAATAGGGCTCCTTATGGTGACAGGAAAGCAGCCTTGGGGAAGGAAATGGAATTTGCTGTTTGGGGCAGATACTGATCTAAAGATCGATGCACACACCACTGTCAAAACCCCAGCCTGGTTGAAAACACCACTCACAGCAAATGGAAGAAATCTCATTTCCAAAAAAAATGCCCAGATGCTTTTCATAGTGTCAGTGCTGGAAAAAAGACCACCTTTCTTTCCTTCTGTATTTCATGCACAATGTCATGAATGTAAAATCATCTAGTAGCTAACCCTCAGACAATTTCTCAGGCTGAACCAATGAAGTTTGGATAACATTTGGCACTTGGCAATAATACAGCCAGGTTAAGGTATTTAAGCATAAATATAAACAATAATGGAAAAAACAAAATAAAAACAAACCAAGAAAATAAATAAGCCTTGTAAAAATTAAGACTTGTTACTATTTAAATGAACACAGTTAGGGAAGCTAACATAATGGTGAAAATCTTTTGTCAACTAACTCAAAGTCACTACAAACTTTATTTCTGTTCCTTCCTGAAGCTGAAATAGCATGTTACAATGACATTATAGTAAATATGGCCAGACAGGTTGTGAGGTATAGTCCTCTATTTTCCTTGCTTTTAAAGAAATAAAATACCTGTTACAGATCTCTTCTGTATAAAAATACTGCAAGTCTTTCTTTCTTCTTGTTTGCTGTATAGATCAAATACACAGCTTTTATGTCCATGGTTTTTTTTTTCTGTGATTCAGTCACTTAATATTCAAATGGCTCTAGGTTTTAGTAACACTGTTTTTTACTTGGAAGGATTTTTCACGTATTTTTTTTCTTTTGATATTTACTATCTGCATTAACAGTCAGTCAAGAGCACCCACCCTTTAGGATTAACAGATAGAAAACAAGTTTGCTCCTATTTTTAAGGCATTTATACTCAGTATTTGAGTGTCTTGTGGGTTTGAAATCTCAACCATTGCGTTTCCAAAGCTGTTGCAAAGAACTCCTTTAAATTCTGCCATTTATCAGCCATCACTTTTGACCTGCGATGCAACTTTTCTCCTTTTCTTTTCTCCTCTCCTGAGCAACGTCGTTTTGGTACCTTACACAGGAACAGGGCTGTTCTTTGTATGAGTTTCTAGAGCTTTGATACTGCTGACAATCTTCTTCTGAGGGCCCACCACTGTAACGCCAACTTTCTTCATGTCACTGGGAAAAAAGAGAAGGTGTGTGAGTGAGGACACTGAGCTTCACAGCACTGATCTCAGCAGACAGCAGGGAACCTGCCCCTCTCACACTGCTGCACTGCAGGAGCCTCAGGTCCAGGGATATTGCTGAAACACAAGCCCTGGTGCAAAAAACACTGAGAGCAACTCTCTGAAAATACAAGGGGGCTGCAAAAAAACCCAGAGTGAAAGCTCGTTTAGCCTCGTGGTGTCTGCTTACCTGGAAGAAAAGGCAATGAAACTGTTCTCCAATGATGCAAGCACTGGGGTTTTGGGGCAAGGGGGTCACTGCTGGATCAGCTGAGTCTCTCTAAAACCTCCATCCCCTACCAGTCTGATGGCTTTTCCATTTTCCTCTGAATGGTGCTCTGAACTCTGCTATCAGCACTGAGCTGTAGAGGAGTCCATGGCCAAACTTCCAGTGTCTCCTCTTGTTTGTCCAGGATCTCCAGCCTCATTGTTCCTTGTGCTACACAGAGGTGGTTTAACACCCGTGAAGGGCTAATTAACCAGGGGCTCACAGGAAATTGGGCATTCCTAGAGGATTTCTACACTGTCCCCAAAGGGTAATTGTTACAAAAAGCCATTAGCACCCTTTTTATAGATGTAATAATACACTAATTAATGGCATTGATGTGTTTAATTGTTGCTAGCACAGCTGCTGAATACTTCTCCATAACTTGTGTATCCAGCCAGCCCAACTGGGAGTTAAGATTTCCTTCGGCATTAAATTTTTAACTGCACTTGATGCCTTTTCAGATGCAGAAAGAACATTATCCTACTCTTACTTGTCACTAGAACAAAGATGGATTGCATTTAGAATGTCATAAACTTGCCATTTGCTCACTTCCAAGCATAGCAGGAGGGAGTTCAGCCTCTGAGTAATTATCAGCATGGAGGAGGAAAACAGCTACAAAGAAATGTGCACCCTCAACTGGTTTGGTGGAATATGGGATGGGTAATAAAGGGAAAGATTGGCAATGTGCCAGCTGTAGAGAAACTCCCATACAAAACACAGAATTTAAAGAATCAACAGAGAAACTTCAGTGAAAGGAAGTGAGGCTAGTGTACCAGATGATGCATGGTGCTACTGTATTGGAAGAAACTGGGAATTTCCTTGTATTTAGTGAGAAAAAGCTGTGGGACCATGGCCTTCACACAGTCACCAGACACAGATTTCCTTCATGGCTATTTCAACTACAACAAATAATTCCCATTTGCCTCTTTAAATGTAAGAAAATTTTAGCTATGAATTGGAAATGCCATATAAAAGTGCTACCCTCCTGCTTTTGTTTGAACTTGTAGCTTTGATGAAAACCCAGAGCAGACTGCAACTTACTCTGTGGAAATCTTGGCTATGGTGTCACAGGAGCTGTACTCCACCCCTGTGAAGATGTCCTTGCACTGCCCTGTCCGAAAACCATTGAGCCAATCACCCGTGCTGCGGAAGGCTGAAATGTCAATGTTGCTTTGGTCCAGGAGGAGATTTGACGGCCTGAAATAAAAGAACAGTGCAATGAAATTTAGTGAACAGGGAGAAATACAGATTTATTTTGTACCTAAAGCCAGCAGTGGCAGGAGCATCCAGGCTGGATGTGGCTTTGCTGTTCATCTGTGGGAGTTCTCAGCTGCTGACGCCACCACGGGACTGGTGCTGGCAGCTCTGACAAATGCTGTGCTATCATCCTGCTGAAGAGCACCAGCTTCCCATGCCCGTGTTTAAATCACTGCAGCATTCAAAGTGTGTTACCTCACAATTTAATGTGCAAAGACTAAATTAGGTTATATTTATGTGATTCACCCAGTCCCAACCATCACACAGACGATGCGCACTCCAGGCTCCAAGCTGAGCGTGTTGGTAGAATTTGGTCATATCAAATGTTCAGAATATTGTGGCCCACTGACAAATCCTAAATGTTGCTACTGAGTTAGAGGCTTCAGCAATAAGCAAAGTACCTTATTTTTATTGTTTTATTGCAGGCTTAAAGCCAAGCATGTGCTCAGCTGTGCTGTGCCTGAGACTGAACTAGAGAATGTTCAAAGCAGTTATCCCTGCAACTTCACAGTCTATTTTCTGCTCCATAATTCTTTTTCCCTCTAGTAACCTGCACAGGAGTCTGACTACTGCTGCTGAACCCATTTGAAGTGACTTTTGTCACTGAAAGCAGTGAAAATGAGAGGTGGCTGGACTGACAGCATAATTTAAAGGCGGTGATTACACAGTGTAACAGGCAGTTGACAGCTACTGGAACTGGAGAACGGATCTGGGTTGTAAAACACTCTCTTCACTCCAAACCCAAGTCATCTCTGTTCATCACTGGAACAAACATAAATAGGAGGAGATTTTAAAGGCTCCAAGAGAACCACGCATTTAAACATAGTGATTTTAACCTCATAAGAAGCCTAGAAAATCCAAATTCTTTTCAATTCCAGTATGTCTCAAATTCCATTGAAATCAGCAGCACTACAAGAGCACATCCTTGCAGTACACCTGACTTGCCCTGGAATCAGGAGATACCACATCAGTTACATAAGTAACATCAGTTACACCAAGACTTTTACCTTTCACTTTTGAAGAAAAGAACAGTGATTTTTGGTATTGGCCACATCTTAAACAGCTCTTTTAACTTCTGATGTTTTCCCGATTGTTATCAATCAGCTGATTTCTTTCAGGCTCAGAAAGTTAATACAGTATTTTTTTCCCTTCTGGGAATGCGGGGCATAATTCAAGAGCTACTTGGATGCTTGGAAATCTTAACTCCAAACACACACAATCAGTTTTCACCAGGTCCCAGAGCTGTGATGTCTCTGACACCTTTTGCCTGGCTACCTTCCCTCCAGAGCCCAGCCAGGACTGTGATCTCTGACACCAACTCTGGACTTCACATTCTGGGAACAGCCACCCACAGAAAGAAAAGCAACAGAGGACACCAGAAACCTGCTCTGTCCTCAGAACAGCAGCTCACTTCATGTACTGTTGTCATGGTCAAACCAATTCTTAGATACCTACATGAAACCCAGCTTTAAAGGCTCAGTTTGACAATCAGGCCCAAGATAGTTTTAATCAGTAGCTGTAAGCCCTGAATTCCACTGACTACTGTTTGTCCCATGAAGAGCCAGTGGTTTTTATTTATAGTTTTCTGGGTATAGTGTCTGGAATCCCAAGATATTAATTAGGAGTATTTATGAACTGTTCTTAGTGATAAAGCACAGATTTTTTTTCCCAGCCTAGTATGCCTTTTTAACTTAAGCCTAATAAAACAAGGTCTGACTCAAGAATCACTAATGAAAAAAAAAAAAAGTATAAACAAGTTGAAATAGAACAGGTCTCTAGGATTAGGAATTAGAATGGCCCAAAAGAGCCTTTATGTTTATTACTTGGATCAAAGTATCATCATGACAAAAAAATATGACCTAATTTCAATGCGAGTGACCTCAGAGCAACCGGCCCTGTAAAGTATCATTTTTCTTCTCGTAGGATTCCAAACAAAAATTAGTTACTTTCCTCCTCAGAGAGGACATCTGGACTGTTTATCAACGGGCAGGAATTCTCCTCGCTGCGCAGAGCCTGCGATGTCTCCCCGCGTGCAGCAGGGGAAAGCTGGGCTTGCAGAGCATCTGCACACCCTGGCAGGTTTGTTTCCCCCTGACCCAGCCCCCAGACAGAAGGGCTGAGCACGGAATTTATGGTGTGGGTGATGTGCGCCATGAGCTCACACTTTAGCAGACAAATTAGACGGGCTGCAGTCCGTGCAGCTGTAAACGACGTCCTGCAGGGCTCCACCTGATCTTTTACAGCTTTTCATAAATCAGTACCTACCACTTTCAGGAGAGAGTCATTAAAAAGAAATCATGGAAATTACATGTTTGCTCAGGGGATGTGAAAGAGAACATTTCTCTCCATCTTTCCTTCTCTTTTTTTTTTTTTTTTTTGAAACTCTTTTTACTTTGTTGCTTTGACTAACTATGATACACCCTCTCATATCATCTTGACAGTCATGGCAAGGTTTTCTCTCTTGTTCACCCTGACTGTTGTTGTGTTTATTACACCTACAAAGTTGTATTTACTGACATGTGGTGCCCTGAAAAAAACCCCCCAAAAAACAGCAAGACTCAGTTTGGAGAGACAAATTGAACAGTGAGATGCCAGTTACAAAACATCCTGTGGCTGGAAGCTTTCTCGGGATGTGTCCATTCCATTAACAGTTGGAATTAACCTTTGAGCCATCTGCAGTGAGGAGAACTATGGTGGATTGTCATTAGCACAGCTTTTTCTCACAACACAGGGAAAATTTTGCTGCACTAACAAAAAGACACGCAGAAAACATCATTAGAACCTTTCCCAATACAGCATGAAAATATAATCTCTGGTTGGCTGCTGTCTGGGGAGGAAAAAAAGACAAACTAACTTGTAAAATCCAGGAATTGAGACAAAGAAAATGAAACTGTCCTGCCACTTGTTCTGCAAACACACACGAGAGCTGTGCACACACAATCCCAGACTTTGTACTGTAGAAACCTCTCTCTTTCCATCCGTTCCTCCAAACACCACAACCAGCCTTCAGTTTTTTAAATCTAGACTTTCCTTTCCACAGTCCATTTCTTTTAAAGAGGAAAGCATTTTAAAAAACCTCACAAAAACATAAAGTAATTTCCTGTGGCAAATTTTAGGTAATTAAAAGCTGATTTTGTAAAGCGAAATTGCTCCCTATGAGCCTGGTTGGAACACAAATCCTATGGGCTTTATGATTATGGTGAGCTGAAGCACAGAATTCAGCTCTAACAAGAATTTTATTTCAAGAGAAAAACAACCCAAAAACCAACAGGTGGCACAGAAAGCCAATTTCAGTTTTATCTTCTCCAGCAATCAGAGTCATATGCATACATGTGTATCAACAGGAAACTAGTAAATAAATAACATGCCAGGGAGAAGTAGAGTTGTTCTGTTTACTTGGTTATCCCTGGACCTTAAAGATAAAAATCTTTGGAGTCCCAACTCTTCATGCCCATTTTTAACATGCTCTTAGCAGAATTGGTAATTTAGTCCCTGAAGTACAATTCACCTCTTAAAGGGGGCACATTTGCTTTTGCCAAGGGCCTTCATGTGTTGTTTTCAGACTCTCCAAATAAGCATGTTGTGGGCTGCTCCTTGGAATGCAAGGAGAGCTGGAGAAATGAAGAGGGGCAGCACAAATAACCAAAGGGAAAACAACCAAAGGGAAAAACAATGCAGGTGAGGCTGCAAAAATGGTACATCTCTCTAAAAGTCAATATTTCTTGTTTTCTAGCTTCATTGTCGGCAAAAAACCCCCCCAAAAATCCCCCAAAAAACAACCCAACCTACCACAGCTTCCACTAGGATAACAAGCAAATATTATTTGCCTGCCCCAAAGGTGAATCCTTCAGTCTTCCCTACTCTTTTAGCTGCCCCTCAGAACATGATTTTCAATGTGCTTCTATTTTTCAGCATCTTGGTGGGATAATAAATCACATGCCTGGGTGTATCAATGCTCCTTCATTTACTTTTTCCCAACACCAAACCCCTAAAGGCAAAAAAAAAACCCAGCACATTGCTGAATTATATTTTTCCCCCTCATAACACAGTTTAAACTGTGCTTTTAAGAAAATACAGGCACATGGCCATTTCCTGGGATGTGTAGCTGGCTGACAGACCCTCAATGCCAACCACTCATTATTGTTAGGACAGTCTGTAAGCTCCTCAGAACAGGCAGAGAAAAATGTTTCATAAAGCTCTTAAAATGCTTAAAATCTACCATTTGCTGTGGAGAGCTTCCCTTTAGATCCCACTTTTGGCTGCACTCTTGTTGCCTATAAGCAGAAGAGAAAAACCCCTGTGTTAGAACAGTAAAGTAAAAAGCAGACCTTTATCTGGAAGCTTCCAGGTGTCCTAGTGGTGATTGGCACACCCAGAACCAAATTTCTGTGATTGTATAAGGTTAATTAATTAGGATATTTAACAGGTACATCAAATAACCCACCCCTGGGTCAGCCCACTGGAGATGGTCCAAGGGGTTCTCTGCCCACTTCTTATTGTAGGTCCCCTACTTGGAATAAAGATTATTTATTAATCTAAAGATTATTTATTAATCTAAACAATAGTTCAGGGATGTGTTTAGAGGGTCAGCTTATTGCTCCAAAATCTAGGGGTAAAGGGCAGGAAAAGTACTGGAGCTATGGCCATGCATTAGCAATCTACCAAGCTACAAATATATGAGAAATATATAAAAAAGCTGGGGCATCACTGTGAATTTCTACTTTTGTCACCTCCTTCCAGCATTCTCAGTGTGGAATTGCCACCACCACTGACGAAGACGCCAGGAGCTGCGAAGCAGCAGAGCAAAAACCCCCTGAAAATCTCAATAAACACCAAAACCTCCTGTATCTATCAGGCCACCCGCTGCATTTCTATTTAATTTCTATTAATAAATTAATAATTATTTTAGTAGAATAATTAATTTAATATTTAATTTGGCCGGGCCAACCCGGCCCTGCTGTAAATTCCTGCCCCAGTGTCCCCGAGTGGAGGTGAATTAGAGGTGTGGAAGTGCAAATAGATGTTTTACTGTCCCTGTTAACAGCCAGCCCCAGCTCACTTCCAACCACTCACTTTGGAGGGACAATGGCCCAGTCCTGCCTGCCCCATGCTCAATAATAATGATTGTTGGGAAAATCAGGTGAAAACAGGGCATTTCTGTCTCTGGCTGAATGAATTCCCTAAAACCCTCCTCAGTCCAACCCCTGCACAATCCAAACTATACTTAGACACCAAGCAGTAGGACTTACTGTGTTCTGTTTTGTTATTTGTAGTTAAGTTTCTTTGTTCCTCTACTTCCATAAATTCACTATTTTAAGTTTAGCAGTCTTCAGAGAGAGAGCTGGAGTTTTAAGTTTACATTACGTGAATTCTTTTAGATGCAACAGTCTGGGTTTAGGATGCAGATTATGTTGTTGCTGGATTTTAAACTTTGAAGCTTAAAATCCACACAGAATCTTGCTCTACACAGCATTTGGCCAAACTCAAACCCTGTAGTTAACCCTGACAACATCCAAGGAAAACTGAAATCTCCTCCTCTCTTCCATCGTGGAAGTTCCTAACAGGGACAAGCAAACAAACAATATTACAGCAGGTCAGCAATATATGTCAAGTGTCTGAAGCCTTCTGACCTGAATGGCAAAAAAAAAAAAAGAAAAAAAGAGGGACTTCTCAACAAAGTGTTCAGCCAATCTAAACAGTAATTTCATTGCAAATATTTTTGTAAGAACGGGGCTTGAGTTATGCTGCAAAAAAGGAGCAAGTCTGAATGTTTTATTTGCCCTGCTCACTGCTCCTTTTGAGTTTGATTTTCATAAAAACCCTACCAAGCCCGAATGTAGAGTGTTTCCACCAAATTGTCAGATTTTAAATGGAAATAAAGTCTGTGAGGAGCAAACATCAAATTTTAAATTTCAAGCACTGCTCCTGGATGTCACCAGTGAGAGCAGCACAATGAGACAACAAAGATAAACATGTTGCAAACAATTTCTCACAAATAACTCTCTTCCAAAGAGTGCTCAAGGAAATTACCCAAGCCAGGGTAATTCAAACAATACATCAAATTTAAGCAAATCAAGGTAGGGTTGCAAACAACCTGCTGAGATTTAAAACAATGTCTGAGGAATTAATTCTTTATACACCTTTTTTCATCAGGAAGAATAACTGACCCTCACCCCCTAAATATTCTGGGCTATATGAAAAGAGTTTCAGCTATGATTTTTCTGAAATATCCTGAATTCTCAGGTGTTCTTCTCCCCTTCCTTGCAATACAATTAATTCCTCTTCTCCTAAATATGTGCTGCAGTATAGAAAAACAACAACAGCAATACCTGACACTGCCTTTCATGCTACCAAAAGCAAACACAGAAGCAGATTGGGATTTTTTGGTGCAGATTCCAGGTCAGTTTTGCAATCAATCAGAGGCCTGGCAGAAATTAAGTCATATGTTGGAATTAGAAAGAAATTTCAATTTTCTTTCAAGTGGGGGCTGTGTATTAACTCAGCTATTCCCATTTCACAGGCTCATGAAGACTAAATGACTTCAGTCCCCTTTACATCATGGATGTGAACATACAGAGTAAATTTGGGAAAGCTCCCACAATGTTTGAGCTGCCTGAATCCCGTGTTACAACCCTTACACCTCAAGATCACACTACACTATGACAGCTTTGGGACACAGATATGCTTTAAATATATTAAATGACACACTATGTTTTAAATATGTTTTTTCAAATGGCCGAGTAAGATTCATATACATAAAATGGTAATAAACATTGTAAATATATATATATACACA
Organism: Illadopsis cleaveri; assembly: GCA_013399915.1. Lineage (NCBI taxonomy): Eukaryota > Metazoa > Chordata > Aves > Passeriformes > Timaliidae > Illadopsis > Illadopsis cleaveri. The sequence continues at coordinate 44,667 of VXBB01023169.1, forward strand.
CACACATATATATAAAAATTCAGAATCAGAAACTTAAGAAAGAATTTTAAAAAATCATAAATATGAATCAGTGAAAAAAGTGAAATAGATTAAAAAAAATTTCACGAGTACGTGTCAGATTTGTAGGGTACACAAAGTACTTCCAGTTGCATGACTCAAGTTACATTTTTTTTCCCCACACAAATGAAACAACAGCTAAAGAGCCATTTCAGCCTCACCAACTTGCTTGCAGGTGGGTGAAGTGATTCTGACTCCCCAACCCAAACTGACAAAAATTTCCATCTGCTTTGTATCTGTATGAAATGTTCACAAATGTGAAGCAATACACAGTGGACTGAAAAAAAAAATAAGCTCAAGAGGAAAAATAATGAAATTGATCAAAACTGGAGGAACGATGAACTCACTTCCACCCTAAAGATATCCAAACAATCTAAGGGCTCTGCTAGAAAAATGAACATCGTGTTCAGAAAACAGGAAAGAACAGCAAGACATAAATCAAATAAAAATATCATGGGACTGTGCTTTAGAAAACTGCATGGCTTGTACTGAGTCCTGTTCCTACAGCCCCTTACAGAGCTGCTTAAGTCCAGGCAGCCTAGGGGACACAAAAACCCTGTGTGTCCAGAACTAGTGCAGGTCTTATTAGCAAGAGCTCAAGGTGGCCACCTGATTAAAAAGTGAATTTTGACAGGTAAGAAAGAAATCAGCCCTACTCTTTGCTTTACAAGGAATAGAAATGGATTTTTCACGTGGATCTGAGATGAAACACAACACCAGGAAAGGTATTATGAAACGTTTGCTGTGCTGAGGCTACAAAAACCTTTTGTCCGTGTAAGGTTCAAAGGCACGTAGAACAATCTGCAAAGCGATGATCAATAAGGATAAAAACATCCCCTCGAGTATCAGGAAATTATTAGATACCATGGAATGGCCTGAGGGGATTGAAAACTTTAAAGGAAAGAGAGAATCGAAGGCTTTGACTCCTCTTCTGTGAGATATTAGTGCAAAACGTGCCTGGGCTGTGGCCTGGAATCAGATGTTCAGCCAAGCACATCCTTCAGTGGAGGTCACTTAACAGCAACCAGCACCCAGAGGACAGGGATATCCTATGCACCTCCACAAATATGCGATTTAAATAGGATACAACAGTGCTGTGACTACTTTAAACAAACATCAGCCCTAAAATCTGTAAGAGGAGACAGGTTTTGCATCTGCAGCCAACGTCGTCAGGTTAAATGTTTTTCCCTGAGCCAGTATAGTCTGAACACCTACAAGCATATGGTGGGCATCAAGCTTTAGCATTCCTCCAGTAGCACCACAGACACAGCTAAAGGAGAGCTGGGACCTCTATAACCTAGATTAATTGCTTATTATGGGTAGGAGGAGAGGCGGTGTGGGAGTGCTGCAGCCTCAAATAACAACTGAGAGCAGGCACTTGAGCCAAAGGAATCCCTGAGCCCTCAGGGCTGAGACCCTGAGTGCTTTCCCCCTGCAGTGATGTCTGTCCCTCTCTGGCTGCTGACAGCAGAGGAGTACAGGCAGGGATCCCACTGTGCCCCCTTCTCCAGGAGCTGCCCTGACTCTCAGCTCCTCAGTATCAGTTACATACCCCTGTACACAAGGCTAGGGCAAGAACCCACCCCATTTTCAGTCTCACTTCTCGTTTTTCTGTCTCATTTTTCTCTGTCAGACTTCAAAAAGTGGTGCTGAACCTCCAGGCTCAGTCCCTGGCCACCAGCACCAGGGGCTGTTACCTGCCACCAGTGCCTCTCTGTGGGACACCACGGAGCTGTGGGGCTGGCTGCAGACTTTCAGCCATGTCTAAGGTGTGAGATCAGATAAGGTTTGAGATCAGTCTAAGGTTTGAGATCAGTCTGCTTTGACAATGGTTACATGGCACACGACTGCCCAACACCCCTCAGTTGTGTTTTTATGTGGTTGTGTTGAAGGACAGCCTGGGGTGGCCTGCAGACACTGACAGGGTGTGAGATGGAGAGATCATGGATCACACATTCCCTGAACCTGCAAAAAGCACCTTCATAGAGGGAAGGGATTGGGATCCCACAGTGTCCTGCCTGACACAAGGGGGTGAGTGAGGAGCTGCAGAAAGGGAGAGACTGCACTGCCTAGGAATGTGCAGGGGGGTGGCAGTGGAAGGGTAATTGGGAGGGAAGGAAGGAAGGAAGGAATAAAATCACCTTTGACACTGCCCTCCTCAGAAACACGCTCAGTATCAAAGCCAAAGCAGCAGCAGGAGAAGCATTTCACTGGGAGCTCACCTAAAGCAGCTGTGAGAAGCTCCCTACCATGCAGGCAGCCTCCTCCCTTCCCTCCTTGCCTCCTCACAGGCAGAGAGCATGGCACTGTGTTAGGGGTGTGCAGCCTCTGCCACCCTCTGTGCCAGTAAAGCACAGAACGGAAGAGGAGCAAAGAGAGCACGAGAGAGACAGAAGGAAACAATATCCCCCTGTGGAGCTCCTGCACAGAACCCAGCAGGTGGAAAAGGTGCTCAGACTGGATTTGGTCTCCATTAGAGGGTATCAACTTCTACTGGCTATGAACAGGCAACTGGAAATTATGGTTCCACATTGCTTTTACCTCTGCTGCAGTTCAAATCTGTAACTGGAAGGACCACAAGCAGGGAGCATTTTGCTTCTGTTTGGAATGAAAAACATGCAGCTCTGGTTTCTGCAAGCAAGTCCCCAAACCCAAACAAGATAGTTATGGTTTCCAACTCCCCATGTCATCAGATGGCTGCAGCATATCCCCAGAAAATAATTCTTTGCACCAATCGTTTGCCACATAGTGGTGCAAGGTGTTTGGAAGAAATGTACTTGACTGAGAAAATGATGTTTAAACAGTTTGGTGTTTTTCCCAAAAATATGTTGTGGTTTTTTTGTTTGGTTGGTTGTTTTTTTCTGTCATCTCCTACAAATAATTGCTTCTGTAGGCATGTTGGTTTCCCACGTGTTAAAGACTCACTACGCAGAATTATTGAAACATAATTTTGTGCAAACCATCCTGTCTCAATATATAATTTTAAAAGCAGAACCCATTAGTATGACTGCCTTTCTCCTNACTTGCCTCGTGTCAGGCTCTGGTCTCTTGCCCAGAACACCCTCCATGGCTGGGTCTGAAGCAGCAGAGAGTAGAGTGCTTTTCTCTCTGACTCTGCCTGCTTTGCTGACAGAGGATTTGGCATTACCATTCATGCTAGAAATAATTTTACATCTTTTACACTCCATCAGTAAGAGTATGACATTTTGTGCATTGTACAAACCAATTCTCTTTAACCCTACTTAACTAAAGCTCTTCTTTCACCACATCTTCATTATGCCCTTAGGTGTCAACACACTCTTCAGCTGCTCTCTCTCAGTGAGATAATTCTTATCTCATCGTAGTGATCATGTTCCAGAGTGTGCTGAAAACCCAGGATTAAAAACGAATGTTTTTAATGCAATTAGGAACATTGCACAGGTTGAAAATTAATTCCTAGTTAACACATTGATCTAAGAGGGACTGTAAGTGCATTTTTAGGTCTGCGAGCTCTATTGAAAGAAAAAAAAAAAAGGTTATTCATATGATTAAAGTTAACATGACTTGTCAGGGAAGAGCATAAGTGTATTTGGATCCAATTCAGACAGACACTTAGGAACATGGCTGGCTGTAACCCATGAAACACTAAGCACTTAAAACACCACCAAAGGGCAGAAGGAAAAGGAAAATCACATGATGGCCAAATCTGCCAGCTGTGTTTTTCTCACAAAATTCTGCTCAGTCTTACAGCGGGTTTCATACCCTTAGCATAAAAAACCTTTCACAAGTTGGATAAATAATAGCAAATAACTAACAAAAACAACATGGCAATAAGAAAAATAATAATATGAAATCCTTCTCTCGACAAACAGCTACAGTTGAAAGGTGAAGGGGCAGTAAAGAGAGCAAACAAATTCTAACTACAGGAGACGAAGGAATCAAAGAGGTTCACGAGCAATAAAAGATCTGCTATGTCACCTTGCCGCCGCGTTGGTGATGATTTTCAGACTGCTGGGATTACGGATCAGTTTATCCAGGATGCTGACAATCTGCTCAAACTTGGGTCTGTTGTTCCTGTCTTTCTGCCAGCAGTCCAGCATCAGCTGATACAAGGCAGCTGGGCAGTCCATGGGAGGTGGCAAGCGGTACCCTTCATCCACAGCCTTAATCACCTGCACAAGGAGAAAAGTTTGGGGAGAACTTAAAGGCACTTTACAGCAACTCGGTTGTTATCAGCTGTTAACGTGGACATTCCTGTGTTTAAACAAACGTGTTTATTCACTAATTGTCTCTCGTTTATCTGCAAAGTAAACCAGGCAGTAGATTAGGCATGCAGAAAAGGGAGTTAAGATACAGTGTGACTTTGAAGAAGGTGAGTGTGTGGAAAGGATCTCAAGAACTCACACTCAGTTAAACTAAATCCGTAAACAAAAGTCGCAGTTAGCAAGCGCTTGCTAAAGTAAGCCAAACTTCAAAAGGTCTTGAATATCTCTCCTCTGAGTACCCTTAGAAACACACGCTTTCCACATCCTCTAGTGAACACTGAACTCCACAAAAACAACAGAAAAAACCCAACCTTTCCACATCTTCCAGTGGGCACTGAACGCAAAACACCAAGAGAAAAAACAAACCTACCCTGCAGAAAAATCAACCTGCCCCCTCACGGGTCATCCTGAACCAACAGACAAAAGGTCTTGTGGATGATGTCGCAGGGCCACAAAATGTTTTTAAAACTGACCTCATGGATAACTGTACACTTTCTACTAGGCATTGCAAGCCCAATTCCTCATAATTTACCTAGACTGATAAAATTTGTCTATATTTTCTATAATATTTCCAGATTGGCATACACAAACCCAAGATTACTTTAGAATTCATGCTGTCCAACAGCTTTTTAATCCAGCCTTTCCACCAGAATCTAACACCTCTTGATCAGGCCTACAGTATCTATTGCCCCATGAAAAGAAAAACCCAATGTATTCAACGTGGAAAATGATAAAGCCATATTCTTTTAATCTTTCCTTTTCATCTGGGTCAATTAATTGGAAAGCAGAACAAACTATTCTGAATTAGAACAAGGACAAGAGAACAGTTAATGGTTTAAGCAGCCATGAAGGAGAGGCACGTAAATAGGTTAATCCTTCCGTTTCTGATTTTAATGGGATATTATTAAAGGCATTCCACTAATATATCAGTCTGCAGAATACATTAATCTCCACAAAAACATTCATTACCAATTAAAAGAAATGCATGATTTTCTGCAGCAACTTGGGTTGCAGAGGTACCCATTTAAAACGAAGTTTTCTTCTCTTTTTTCCTTGTTTAACATAAAGTAATACAGAAAAATGTTTGCCTACGACTAAGGTACTGACTTATTTAATTTAGAACTAGTAACAATATATATCAGTTCCTTGGAAAATCTATTTGTGTGAGTGACTGCACTCCATAAAATTTGGTCCATAAGAAACCCCTGTGGAATAAATCTAAAATTAATAAAACAAGAGGAAAAGAACCCAAAATAGATATAATAAAAAATCTTCTTTGGGGAAATGTTATTCTTCTTTAAAAAGTACTGGGAGAGCTCCATTAATCATTTGGATTGCAGGCTTGGACAGTTTACTAATGTTACAAAGAAACCTGTATTGGAAGTCTAATCAGATCACTCTCCTTCTCAATTTTATCCATTGATTATTTCCAGAAGCATTTTGGTTTCATTACATTCTTAGCAGAAATGCTTTGCCTCTCTTTTTCACAAGTGCCAGGAGCAATTTATTCTGTGCATTTGACATTTACAGAGAACTTCTACACAGTATTACACAAGTGGAACCAAAGGGGATCAACAGAAATTTAGGAGGGTTTTCTAACAACGAGCTAAGGAATGTAAAAGGCAGTGACCTCACTGCAGTGGAATTGTTTGCATCATCTTGCAGAAAACCACCAATGGGATAAAATTCTCTGCCCTGCTCCTTCAGAGGGCCAAAACACTCTGCTATAAAGATGGTGGGTTTTTAAAGTTCTAATGAACTTTTACTTGACCAGGGAGATCTGGCAGTGTTCATCTCCACACCTTCTTCAGTGTCCCCATCAAAAACTCAGAGCCACCTGGTCCTGGCCTCCCTTCACAGCTTGATTCCCTATCTGAGAACATAACTGAGACAACAATTTACTCACATCCTGGTTGGACATCTCCCAGTAGGGTCTCTCCCCATAGGACATCACCTCCCAGAGGACAATCCCATAGCTCCAGGCGTCGCTGGCTGAGGTGAACTTCCGATAGGCAATCGCTTCTGGGGACGTCCATCGGATGGGGATCTTGCCCCCCTGGGAGCAAAACAAAACCAAAGAGTCCATTTGACTGTCCTGCAACAAATATGATGTTGTGTGGTTGATTATTTCATCCCTGAGATTCTCAGTTATCGGTTATTCTCAGTGATATGGGTGTAAAAAAACCTCAGTGTAAGCTGGAAAACACTGCTGCCATTTGTCATAAGAGCAAAAGAGAGAGTAAAATACATTTCAGTGCAAAATCAAATACATTTCAGTGCAAAATCTACTGATACCTAGTAGAGTTACCATAGATTTATCTATCTACAATATAGATATATAGTACAGTGAAGCATACATACTTTATAGACACACATATTATATGTGTGTGTGTGTGTGTGTGTGTGTGTGTGTGTGTGTGTAGCATAATTTGCACAGATAGGAGTAAATGGTAAATCAAGTCTGGTTGATTTTCAATTATGAAATGTTTGGAAACTGCCATGACAGTCATACAGCATTAAAAGTGAAAAACCCAGTCCAAGGTCCTTGCTTGTAACCCAGGTCCTTTTGCACAGCAGAGGAGGGCTGGATTTGGCTGATTTTAAGGCACTGAAGTGAATTCCCTGTTGGTGTGGAACCTGCATGGCTTCACCAGGTTTTCTAGGACATTCAAGGAAAATAAGGGGCCATGATGTTGCTTCATTTCACTAAAGCCAAGCCTCCAAGTGACACAGAAAGTCAGGTTCAGATCGGGTCATCCGTGCAGAGGGAAGAGTGCAGAAATGTCAGCTGGGAGAGTGGCCCTGGACATTTTTACAGTCATAAGAGAAGCAAGCCATCATTAAGTGCCAAACTTGAAGAGAACTGAAGCCACCAGTACAATTAACATGCTGGGCAGGGGAACATCTCTCTCTGGTCATGGCCATCACGTGGTGGTGTAGGTCAAGTTGATAAAATGCACACAAGGAACCTCAGGCTGACTTTCTAAAATGTGAGAACTAGAGAAAAGAGACAATTCCTGGTGATGCCAGCTTTGGCATAGTTTTTTGAGAGTCACACATGAGAAAATAAAGTTCTAAAGGATAGCAGTACAAAACTTGTTCCTGAAGGCAATTCTGGAGTGAATGTGTTTTAGTACAGAAAACTGTGAGAGTTTAAAGTTATTTCCAGTTATGCACAACATGTACAGAATATATTCTGAAGATTTCACACCAGACCAGCTCTTTGCAGTGCCTCTGACACCCCCATCATACTCCAGTCACACATCTCTCCTCACAACCACCTCTGTGGGGAGAGAGTGCTCTTACTTTCACTGAGTAACCAGCAAGAAAAAAGGATTTAAATACTTTACTGCTTTGCCTACACTCCCATAAACCATACCTGCACTGAGGGTAGCTATAAAATCACCAGCTTTAGACTCACTAGCTTGGTTAACAATAGAAATGCAAACATTAGTGTTAATTAGAAACCTAAATACAGTCTTAACTACACTGAAGCATCTTCATTTTCATGGCTAATATTGCATGAATTAAATTAAGTATAAACAACACAGGCAGCCCTGACTCAGACTACAATTTAGGCCTCCAAAATGTCACTAGATGAGTCTTAGAGGTTTGGCAAAAGTCAGGGAGTGGATTATCTTGGAATATGGTTTTCATGGATCCCATTCTGCTTAGCAGAGCTCCCTACCAAAAGACAAACCTTCATTTCACATACAATCCTCAAGATCAGGTAAACACCAAATTTCCACATCACTTGCAGACCAGGAAATAGGACACAGAAAATAAACTGGAAATCCCTGTTTTATCACTGAAGCCAGATGAAGAGCCTGATCTTTCTCTCTCTCTCAGAAATTTAATCTATTAGATGATGTTCTTTAGTCACAGAAGGTACATTGTATTTTCCATGCATTATAACTTTATTCACAATTCCCAGTGCTGCTCCAGAACAGGACCAAGAACATAAAAATGACTTTTTTTTCCTCATACTCAATTAATAAGCTCCCTTTACAAGTGTCCAGGGGCCCTCAGCGAGTCCAAGGCCCAGCCAAGAAACAAGGAAAGCTCTCCCCTAGCCTGGTGTTTTCACAACAAATCCACTTACAATTTTAGATGTGAGGCTGATAAAGAAATCAATCTCTCTGTTTTCTATGCTAGAAGTGAGCCCTGGTTTTCAATAAAGAATGTCAAGCCTGGGGGAAAGCCATATCCTAAATTTACAATAACAAAGACCTCACCACCACAAAGAGAATCCGACATCTCCCACTAGACAAAGGCAGGAATTTTATATTCGATAGAAGATCTTTATAATCTTATGTAAAAAAGTCATTTATGCAATTGGAGAAACACATTTCCAAAAAAAAAAAAAAAAAAAAAAAAAAAAAAACATTAATTAGCCCCCTCACATTTTGGCACTGCCTTATTGCAGAAAGATTAAAAACTCAATGAAACAATTTCTGGCTTTGCTTTACTGAAAAAGGAGAAACAGGAAGGTACATCAACCCCAGATTCTTATTACAATGAGTATGAGTCAGTGGCTTTCAAATTTTCTTTGCTAAGTCTCAGCTGTAATCCTATACAGACCTGCAGGCACACATAGCATTACCATAAATAAGACAAAAATATTAATTAAAATGCAGTTAAAGAAAGAAATCAACTGCCACTGAACAGAGTCTAAAAGTGTAATTTTGCTCTTCTGCTCCCCAATTTGTCATAAAAATGTCATCATAATTTTTAAAAAGGGATTTTGCTGACTCTTTTTTTGGAATAGTTTAAGAACACGAACAGCAATGTATTTACTGATTATTTTCTGAGGACAAATACAGTTTAAATATATTTTTGTCAAGGTCTCCCTTTAAGAGCATGCTCATCATAAAGCCAAGCTCCTCACACTTGAATAGAAAGCTTTGGTGTTAGAAATTGTAGGACATGGTTACTGCAGCTCAAAATTCCAGGCACCCTAGGTCAGAGAACCTCACTCAGGGCTGCAAATCAGTGAGCCAGCAGTAACCAAAAGTTTTATCTTCTGTAGATGGAGCTGCTATTCCTGCAGTATCTCCAACATAATTCATCTAAAGTCAATGAAGTCCTCAATTTATTTCCAGCACGTCTGGCACTCCAGCACAAGGCAGCTGTTCCCAGGACTCCAGAACCCATTCCAATATTCTGATTTATAGTCTGTTACAAGGTGACAGCCACAGGCACCTAAGCCACAGGCCTGGAGAGGGGAGAATCAAGAAAAATGGATTCTCACTGAATCACTAGAATCACTTTTTCTTTTTGCAGAAAAAGCTGAAAATAAAAGCCTGATATTCATTCATTATACCAGGACTTAGGAGAGTTCAGGAGATATCTTAATGGTACAGAACAAGACAGATTGATGTGAATGAGATGAGCCTGTTTTACCTTCTTGCACACCTGAAATTATCTGATGCTGCTTGTCAGTCCCTTACTAATGAATAATCTCCTCCTTGAGCAGTCAGTGATGACAGAACACTGTTCCTCTCCTCTGTGCTTTGGGGCAAGAGAATTTTTGGGGTTTTGCTTCCTGTTTTACCACACCCTTCAGTACATTCAGAGTGTATCACTGTGATTTTGCATATATAGGGCAAATGCAACTGATTTCTGTCCAGCATGGGCTGCATTTACATGAAAATGCCATAAATCCTGGTGATGTATCTATGTGCTTAAATAGTCAAAGTTCATCTACTCATTACCCAAATATTGTCTTTGAGAGACATAATTACAGTCCCTCTACAACAGTGATGGCTTAAATTCACTTCCACTTCATACTGTGTCATTATTCCACCCACTTGTCAAACAGACATCTGAAAAATAATAAGGATAAGCTGACAATGACAATTTTAATACAATCTCGGTGTTTCAATTAAAAGTGAATAGATATGGAGAACGTAGATAATTACAGCACATCCCCTCAGGCACAAAGAACCTGTGGAAAAAATAAAAAAAAGTCCAAACAGTCAGTCAGCCTGATTCACATGCTAGCTTCTGCTTCTGTAAGCAGGCAGACCCCAGGCTGCCACAGGCCTTTTGTGGTATCAAGGCAGTGACAATAATTCAGTAGGTAAAAAAATGACCCTGTCAGGTAGGAAAGTTCCTTACAACTCCTGATTCCCTGTATTTCACACGTGCACTTGTGATCTTTGCATTGTCCTTCAGGCTTCTGGTACAATAGCATGAACATCACAGATTATGCATTGACATATAAAGGAATACATAAATTATTCATGTATTAAAGGATACATGTTCANAGTGACAATAATTCAGTAGGTAAAAAAAATGACCCTGTCAGGTAGGAAAGTTCCTTACAACTCCTGATTCCCTGTATTTCACACGTGCACTTGTGATCTTTGCATTGTCCTTCAGGCTTCTGGTACAATAGCATGAACATCACAGATTATGCATTGACATATAAAGGAATACATAAATTATTCATGTATTAAAGGATACATGTTCATAGCCTCTATTTAAAGCTTCAGACACGGCTTCTGAGAACAGCACAACATAAAATTTCACCCAGGCAGTGGTGAGGATTGAAAGCCTGGCTGGGTTTCTGGGAGGTAGATCAATCCTGACTTGCAATTATGAATTGAAGCAGTGGAATCATTCTCAGGCTTTGACATTTACAGGTGGAAAATAGGGGTAGATAAGGAGCTTAAATAGATAAAGCATCCATCTTGGCAGCTAACTCTATAAATTTCCCTAGTACCAGTGGTACTAAATGGACAACTGGGAGTAGGAAGAGATGGAGGACAGGAGGACATCAATATAATACATACTCTGTAATGTTTGAAATTTGAGCTATAATTTAGAAATTTTTTTTGTTGTTTTTCTTTAAATATCTTGTCATCCTTTAGTTTTAAAGACATGAAATAGTTTGAGATGATGCCACTATTTTTAAAAAGTGGCACCATTTTTGTGTTGGCTTTGTCCTATAAATATTGGTTGCAAAATGTGCTAGCCTAGGAAATGGTCCCGTGTTTTGTGAAATATCCAAGCAGCAGGAACACGAACTGTTCATCCCTCTCTGCCGGTGGAGTGAAGCTCTGTTTCACATCTGTGGTCCCCATTTGTTTCAGCTGGGGATCAAACATCCCACCTGGAAATATTCCCTTGACATCTACATAAAACTTACTTCAAAGGAAATGTGGGCAAAAAAGGTGAATATCAAATAGCCTTGCTCTTCTCTCAGAGCCAACATGTGGCACAGGTAAATTCACAGCAACAACTCTTGAAAAAGAATCAGATTTGTCCTAAGTTGTATTTGAAGGTTTTTATTATCTGGGCATCTTCCTGCAGCAGTTTGTACACACACCATAAACACCAGATGGAGTTTACTGAACACAGATGATTACACTTTACAAAATAGTTTCTTTCCATCTGAATTCACTATCTAATTGCAAACAGGCAGGTAGACTCAGAAAGGAGGTGGCAGGAGGAGAGGAAGAGGAAATTCCCACGGAACACTGGAGAAAGGACTGACACCCTGTGCACCCTGATTTGTCCAGGCCAACACGTCACTGATGTGACAGCTTCATCCAATGCTTCAGTTTCAGCTTGGTTTTAAGAAGAGGGCAAAAAGATATCTGACACAGCAACACACCCCTGGCTGGACCACAGACCATTTTCTATTGAGGAATTCTTGCATTCCAGGAACATTTATTTATTAATGCTGTAACACTACTGAGAATTAAAACTGCTTTCTCCTACTAATGTCTCTTTATATTAACCATGACAGATCTCTGCAGACAGTTTTCCAAAGTGGCATATATTGCATATTTCTACCTCCATGACAAAGTTTATCAGAGGGCAAGGAAAACATTGAAAGGTCAAGTAAAGAATAGAGTCTTTATACCTGGTAAGTTATGAAGGCATGATTGATAAATATGTATCTATTAATATATGTGTATATAATGTGTAAGGAAACCGGCATTTCTTTACTAATTTCTCACATGTTATTTTATTTCAATCATGAGGAAGGCAGCATGGAAACGACTAAAATGATTGATTGCTCCTCTCGGTGTGCAGGAATGAAGCAAACCTTAGAAAACCCACATTAAGGTTTTGCTGATACATTGTAATCTGGTTTGTAAGTGAAGATGAGGTGATTACTGTGAGCAATGCAAATTACACTTGACTAAGATACTGGATGTTAATGTCACTTTCTGTAAAGTTAACAAAATCTACTTTAAATAGCATTAAAATGAGCAACCAGCTATCCAAGTGCAATACACATATGTACATAAAGCCAAAGGCTTCCACAAAAAATTGGAAGTGTTATACGGGGTGATAATCAGATGTGCATTTTTTTGTTTTTCTCATGTTTTCACTCAGTTAGAGGTACAAGAGCAGGTACGAATGACACACCCTTGAAGAACAGTGATATCAGTATGCTCCATTCAGACACATGTCCTATCATGCTGGAAAACACACAAAAATTTGATAGGTGGGATTTTTTTTTTACTGTGTGGGAGCTAAATCAGCAGGGTAACTAAAACTTCTCAAAGCATGCATGTGTTCTTAAAATTATTGTGTGCCAAAAGAACTCAGGCCTTAATTGTGATATTCGCTCTTTTACAGATCCAGAAGAAAGAAAGGATCCAAGAATTTTGCAGTCTATGGAAAGTAATCCACCAACACAAACCATACTTTTTGTATGTACATTTTCTATTTTCTCTGAGACATGAATTTAAAAATAACTGTGATGAGATTCTGGTTTATTGAACAACTCTGTGCATGCAGGACTGACTGGCCTCTGCAACACAGCCTCAGATTTCAGATTTCCATCCGATTTCAGCCTTTGTCACAACCAACAAGAACTTTAAAAGGGCAAAGGAGCACAGGAACTCACCCTTGTGGTGTAAGCAGCTTCTGGGTCGTCCTCCAGTACACGAGAGAGACCAAAATCTGAGACTTTGCACACCAGGTTGCTGTTGATGAGGATGTTACGAGCAGCCAAGTCCCGATGGACGTAACCCATGTCCGACAGGTACTTCATGCCAGACGCGATCCCTCGAAGCATGCCCACCAGCTGGATCACTGTGAACTGGGCATCATGCTTCTGGAACACATTGGAAATGTCATCTCAGGGATTGCTCATGCTCCTTCCTGCACAGATTTTTTCATGAATACTCTGGAAGCTCCTCAAATGAGGAGCTCGTGAGTCAGGCGTTGTGATTTAAACGTCACGTGTGGAACCACGCTGATCCCCCCATCAGCTGAGGGAAGGGGACAGATTTGCAATTCAGATAAAAATTCATTTTTCCCCTTCTTGCTGTCATCAGAATTTTAATTTCCTAGATGGGACACGTGTGAAAGCAGCACATAAATCTAAGTTGTGTGTGCTCCTGAGACTGGAGTGTCAGAACATTAGTGAAACAGATGTCCAACTTCCCTGCAAGGCCACAGGATTTTTTTTAGTGAAAATCCAAGCCTTCCCCAATGGCCAAATGAAAGTTTTCTATTACACAAGAAATTGATTTAGCAAAGGCAAACGCCGATCTGATTCAGCAGCTTTCAAATTCTGTTACTTTTAAACTCATTCCTTAAAATTTTCCTCAACTTCAGGAACACAAAAATTACTGAAACACATTATGGCTTAGCCTAGAAACCATTAGTTGGTTATATTTCTAATCATCTACTTCTGGGCATAATTTAAATCTCCCAACTCTTACTAATCCTGTTTGTTAACATCCACTTTTGCTATTGATATATGGATATATAGACAATAGGACAGCATTTGTTGTAGTGCAGCTCTCAGATGAATTCCCCAGTGCTGTAAATGTATCCCCTCATGGGCAGCTCTCCAACTCCTCGTGCTGCTGCTTCTGGAATTTTATTAAATGCAGGGGAGCTGGCTCTGCCATGTGAGGTGATTTGACATGAATCAGTCTGCCAGACTGATTGCATCCACGTTTCATTTTTGATTATTGGACTTGGGGGTTATATTAGCACTATAAACATTAGACAAATCTATGACACAGTGGATGCTTAAAGAGTCTCTCAGAATTCCCCTTCATGAAGAAATGAATTATTTTAAAAGATTCTTAGCTGTTGTCTGTCCCATTTTTATCAGAGCCAACACAAGAGAATTTTATATAGACTCTGGAAAAGATTTAGCTAAAGACCAGAAGGTTTCTAACCATGAACAGAATCAGATGCTCAGAGAGCCTTTCGATGGCAATGGGGAAAGCAAACTAAGTAGTTTCAAAAGGCATTTATAAAAAGAGTTATATGGCCTGAGTGGCCTGTGATATTAATGAGTCACAAGGTTCTTATCTATGTTTCCACAAAAAAAATCACACTAAAATGAAAGAACAAGCTGAACAACTGTTCTGTGCAGTCAGAAATTATTCTCCTTTCCTCAGGGCTCTCTCTTCAAGGATTTCAAGCCTAAACAAAATATGTACTATTCAGTACAGAGATATTTCATTCGGCTATACTGACACATTATTTATATGTATTTTACATGCTCCAGTGGACACCATAACAGATATAGTACATAGTGAAACTGAGGTTGACAATCTATCCCCTTTTGGGGTTAAATGTCTAGTTCAATGTTATGAATTTGGGGGATAATGTCATTCAACCGTGGCAGAACCAAAGCAGTCTCCCAGCCAAAGCTGAGTTTGCCTTAACAAATTAAAATTAGACCAGTGTTCCCCCTCAGATGGGATTTCATTTCTCCTACACTCCTTGTTTTGCCACAAGTAAATCTTGGTGACACAGGGAGCGTTCGAATTTTTTTAGGCTCACTACCAACTTTGACAGAAAACAAAGATAAATCAGCCACAGCATTAGTATGTCCAAGGTTGGAAAAAGAGAACAGGCCAGTAAACTTTGCTAGCTAAACATTTCTAACATCCTCAGGTATGGGGCTATTCTCTCAACTTTTCGTTACTGATAAAATTTCCACAAATCCATTCATTCTGAAAATCTCATGCTTAGACATAGAGGTTGCCAACCAATAAGCATAACTGCATTACAGTCATAATTCAGCCTCCAGGAAAATAGTTCTCATTTCTGTGTGCCAGAATGTTTTGTTTTGTTCCTTTTTAATAGATGTGACATACTAACGCAACCAAGACTGTCTTAATTTTGGAGTAATGCTTACTGCAAATGGACCAGCAGATAGATCCCTACGTGGCTTTCTGAGCACATCATGATACTCACAAACCCAAATGAAAATAAAGAAATATCAAGGAACAAGATCTGATGATGAAGCAGTGCAGAGTGGCAGCAAACCCATAACAAGTCCAGAACAAGAGCCACTTCTGCCCCATTTAGTTTCCTGTTGCACTTACTCGTAGGAAGCTGTCCAAGGAACCATTTTCCATATATTCAGTAACAATCATAACTGGTTTACCTGAAAATAGAGCACAGGGGTCAGGCTTTTCAGAGGAACACACTGGAACACAATCAGCAAACCCAAGCATTTCAGGAATGTGTCCAAATCTTTCTAACCCCGAGGATAATTTTTACATTTAGAAAGGAAGCAAAAGACACATGGGCAAACCGAGGCTGGGTGCAGATAAAGATGGAAAGGAAAGTGTACAGTAAAACACGGGGCACTGGAAAGAGAAGCAGAGCTGCAAGATGGGCATTACCTCCTTCCAGCCACTCCTTCCCTCTGTGGTAAGACCCTTGACAGCACAAACTGGAACCTGAACATGCTGCACCCATGGGGAAATGGCAAACTCCAAGGAAACAGCCCTTGAAAAGCCCTCAGTAATTCCCAAAACTCATCCAGACATATTCAGTCCAGTTTTTGAAACCATTCCTTCCACCCTAGGAAGGAATTTTGTGACACAACCAAGATTTTATATGCAGCTCTGACATGCTGGAGAGAAACTAATGCAAAAAATTAATGTGATGACGGGGAAGTTTTCAGACCAAGGTCATTGCCCTGCTTATATTTTACCATCATATGGATTTTATTATTTCATAATATTTACTAATGCTTTGCTTATTTTCTCTTTGTGGTAGAGAGAAAGGTGGGTAAGAGCATGAGGTTATTTAAGGAGATGAATTATTATTGCACATAAAATACAGGAAGGCATCTGACCATAAAAGTAGGACAAAGGCCTGCATGTTGTATAGTGGGCATGGTGATATTTTAGCTTTTAAAATTGAACAGCATGAGACTTGAAAAAGGTACCCA
The DNA here is from genome assembly GCA_013399915.1 of Illadopsis cleaveri. NCBI lineage: Eukaryota > Metazoa > Chordata > Aves > Passeriformes > Timaliidae > Illadopsis > Illadopsis cleaveri. The sequence goes on from VXBB01023169.1 coordinate 61,146, forward strand.
GCTTATTTAGGAACAAGAAAGTCATTAAAAATCCAAGTGAATGGTAACAACCACTTTTTTCTGTTTGCTTTTCAAAAAATTCAGATTCTACCAAATAGAAATCTTAGAAGAGAAATAGTAATCTCAAAGAATGAGTTTAACAGGAGAAGAACATTATGAATTAATATATTCATATATCAAATATCTTCTTTCTGTGGTACAAATGATGCGTTATACTGTGGGAATCCCACTAATGACTGATTGACCATCATCCACTGACGAGTAGGAAATGCTGTATGCAAAATATTAATCTTGAATGATATAAGAGATGATACAGATACAAGATCTAGCAATATAAAAGCTCAAACAAAAACTCTATTTGTACTTAAGCCTTGCTAGCCAGAAATACTGAAATAGTTAAAGTACTTAACTTGCACTCTGCGTGTAACATGAATTCAAAGGGATCTCTGGTAACACAGAGAAGATGCTGCTGGACCTTTCAAGTACAGGACTACCCAAAACTTTCTATGATAAATCAATTTACCTTGCTCTGCACTTTGAAGCCAGGAGACAGGAGCCTGGTTTTTGTACAAACTCAGGCAATTTTACGAGACTTTATCAGAAGAACTTAAATTAGAGTAAGAAATATGAGTTCCAAATTCTTACAGGAGCATCTTCCTGCCTTGCTCACCCACACTCCAAAAAGCCTTAAGGGCAGGGTTTCACTCTCATTCAGTTGGAAATGTGCCCATAATAAGATGCACATGCTCTGAAGTTTTAAAAGAACCCTCTGCATCCATTTATCAAAGCTCAGCCGTTTATAAATGATAACAAGTTGTGTCAACAGCGTTTCCCAGGTTTATTATAATAGCAGGCTACAAATTGCTGTAAATTATTAGTAAACTAAGCAGAACATGTGTGCTGGTTTTTAACACTGCTGCCTGTAGTGTGCCCAGGAGTGCAGGGCAGCAGCTGGGAAATGCAGGACAGAAATCCATAAGGAGCAGAGGAACAATTCTGCACTGGAGGTGAGGCTGGAAGCCTGATGTGGTGATTGATTTGTTAAAAAAAAACAACAAACAAACAAACAAACAAAAAAACCCCTCCAAACTCACAAGCTTCTTGTTCTCCTATCACCCTGCAGAACTGCACAGAATGTTTAATAAAACAAACAATTACATGTATTATTATATACCCTTTGTGCCATACACTTTTGCCCAGTAAAATGGAGACAAATAGTTCCAGAGCAGATTTCCCAACTCCTGTACTGGAGCTATCTGGAGAGGGTGTTGTACCCCTGAGGCTTTTATTGGCTTCAGCTGGGAATATTCAGAGCTTTCCCTCTCACACGTGGATGTGATGGACAGCTGGCACTCCTGACCTCCTCCCCCAGCCCCCCAAAGCCAACAGCACTGCTGTAAAAACACGTGAGCAGCAAACTTACCAAAAGTCACTTACACAGAACACAGAGAGAATTAGCAATGCACATTCAAGAGCAACACACAAGTTCCTGCATGTCCAACAATTAAATTATTGTCTCAAGTGCACCAGGAATGCAAAATGTAATAAAATAGGTTTTAGCTCAGCTAAAAGTGTGCAGACTGCTGCTGGCGTTTCAAGTGACTTTGTGACTGCAAATCTTATTCTGACTGTACAAAATGTGTGTCACTACAACGCAGGAGATAAACCTCAATTTATGCAGGCAGACCTTTCCTAATAGGATGTGACACCTAAGATAAACAATAATTTCTTTGTTATTGAAATCAGCAAAAGAGACTTGCATGAATCACACATAGAGAAGGCATTGTTATTATTATAATTATGGCTCTTCATAACATACAATGTTTTAGTAGTGACTTTTAGACATATTCTGGTGGGGTTTTAATTTCTTATGCTTTTCAGCAGTATGCTATGGAATTTTTTCATACCCACCCCTGTGAAACTTTGAATCACACAATAAAAAACCAGAATTTTCTTAAAAATCTCCCACTTAATAACTAATGTAGGTAGATAAATCTGATAACAAAATGTATCACTTCATTCTGCACTGCAAATATAGAAAGTGTGGCTGAAGAGGGTTGTTGAATTATATAACTTTTCGAGGAAGGTACCACATGTACATGGAGGCTTCAGTTAAGTTTTTTTGTCTCAAGAAGAGAAGGTGATTTATTACCATAAACAAAGACCAAGAATGCGGTTTAACAAAAATACAAAACAAACAACCAAAAACCCACAACAAAACCCATTAAAAAAAGCACCCAAAGGCAGATTTAGAAAAGGCATTTAAGTAAATATATATACATATAAACAGAGATAAAATTAATTTTACTACTGACAGATTAAATCCTCAAGACTTCTTTGAGATTTTTAGCAAGATGTTTGAATTCTGGAGCTTTAACCTGCCTCATGCTGATACATATTGAATATCCCATGGAATATTTCTCCAGCATGAAAACCATGTAGGAAAAAATTTGGCCTTATTTAATAATTCACTAGAATCACTTGTTGTGCCAGGTAGGATGTTCATGAATTAGTGCTAATGACAAATCTAATGATTCAGCTGAAAGCAGAACACAGTGCAATTCAGTGCAATCAGGAATGCTCAGCACATCAGACTCCACGACTCCTCACCAAACCGTCACCCAGTGCCTCTTGGCCCTTTTGGAGCAACTTGTACCTCTGGAGTTTATTAACCCTGCCATTTTATTATTGAGCATTTTGCAGAGCACAAACCTGGCTGGCTTCATTTACAATTCACTTTTGCTCTCCTTTGACTGATCAGCAGCTCAGGGAATTATTTGGACTATAGGGCACCTCCATGACAATTCCCATGCACAGATGTCATCTCTTACTTTTAGTGACGACTCCCTCCAGTCGGATGATGTTGGGGTGGTCGAACTGGCCCATGATGCTGGCTTCTCCCAGGAAGTCCCTCCTCTGCTTCTCTGTGTAGCCAACTTTCAGGGTTTTGATGGCCACTGAAATTTCCTTCTTAGAAGGCAGCTTCAGGCGCCCACTGCACACTTCTCCAAATTCTCCTAAAAGAGAGAGTGGGAAAGTGAAATGTGATTATTTCATAGGGATCCNAATCAAAAAAGGGCTGAATAAATTTGTGGTAGGGCACGAATTGCCCTTTCTCTGTTGCTAACCCAGGCTAGATTTGAGTCAACAACAGAAAAATGAATATCACCATATCTTATCATCAGCTGCTTCATCCTTTAGGCATAGAACTGTACTATCAGGGTAATAACCACTAAAAGGAAGATATGTCTTTATGTGTATATACACATAATATTGCTAAAAAGCACTGGCATCACATCCTTTGATTCTAACACTGTTTGTATTTCAGGTTGCCAAGACAGGCAGCAGCTCAGGAAACAAATTTTAAAAGCTATTACTAGTAACTAAAGGGAGTTGAGTTCTTTTCAGACTTCATTACAAGCATTCAGCTCCTGCAAGTGCAAATGACCATTATACTTCACCAAGAGTTTAAACACCAACCCCAGCTCAAGGCTGTCAGAGCACCACAAAATAGGAGGACCAAAGCACATCTTGAAAACAGAGGGAAGGGGAAAAAAATTGCTTGAAATAAATCTTGTAGCACCCAACTTCCAACCCCATTTTCTTGATGTTTTAATGGCCCAAAAAGCTATAACAAGCTGAGCTCTTAGAACTATTTTACAGTTACTGTCAATGGAGACTTTAGCTATGATTCCAGCCAGCAGCTCAGCCATCAATCCTTCATTTTAAAGCTGGAATCGTGGATCTGATATTTGTTTAACTTCTGGGAAGGAAAAGGTTATGGGTAATGTCCATCAACACAGTCCCATTTAGCCATGGCTGAACAACCCAGAACTTGAGTGATTAATCAGATTCCAAAAGTACCTCAAGGCCAGCAGATGCTGCAAGAGAATAAAAGATGGGCTCTTTCTAGCAATGAAGTTTGCTGCTGTCTATGGTTACAAAGCAGGTTTACTTCCTTGGAAAATGATTTCATTGGAAAGAGCTCCCCAGGCAGCCCAACGACATTAATGTATGATTTTTTACATCCAGGGCAGTATGGATGCTAAATACATCTATCTGGTCAATACCCAGAGTGACCCATGCAGTTACACTACAATTTTTCCTGCAAATTATTACTGTATGATCCCAGTAAGAAATGGATTGGGCCTCACCAGACACTGTTTAGGAGGAGGAAGGGCTTGTGTCTGAGTGCCAGAAAACCTGGCACTGAGTGTAAGATATGAGCATGATGGCTTTTCATACAAAGCCTTCCTGAGGCGTTTATTTTTAATTATGCCACACATATAAAGATTGTATAACCTGCCCTGCAGACTGATGTGTCTATTTACAGCTGGAAAGCTGACAGGGATTATTTCGGAGGGCTGTTGATGGCACAAAGATCTCTCTTCAGGATATCCTAATTTCTTTTTAAATAGGCTGTTTAGCATATCAGGGGATGGTGTTTGCTGTGCATTTAGGCTCAGGGGAACAGTAAATGAAGATTCTGTGAAATCAGGTACTCCCTTCACTTTGCTGCATTTTAAATCAGTGCACAGAGCTGCCTCAGATTTGGAGAGGCACCAAAGCTCAACATTTCATAAACCTTGGGAACATCAGCAACGTTCCAGCCTTCACTGGGACACTGCAAACCTTCACAGTAAGTTCACAGACAGGTAGCCCCTGAATTTTGTGAATAATTTGATGAACAAGATGTTGTGCTACAAGTATATTTCAACTTCAGAAGAAAAGCAAATGTTTGCTTTCTTGTTCAGCAAAGCACATAGTTAAACCTACCCCAAATCAAGAAAGTACTTTCTGTAGTATTCTCCTGCTACCCAGTTGTATTTAAACTTCTTAAGTGGTTTGTTGAACTGAATCCATAAAAAAAAAGTGAGTTATTTTAAAAGAAAAGATTACTGTAAAGAAAAATCAGAAAAAGTGGCTTCTGACCTCAATTTTCTTATGCTTAGCCTCCCGCTAAAATCCCTTGTGTTTTTCTTGAGGTTCTTTTGGATAAGAATATTTCCTTATTGCATTTGTGTGTGTTTTCAAAGCTATGTAAGCTCTGAAAGCCCTCTCTTCTCAGAGACTTCTGGCTAAAGCTGTGAAAAACTGCTTGGAGCACTTCAGAATGTCGAGATCACTTGCCTGACTTGAAGGTCTCGTCACTTACGTCACACTTCAGGCCAGTTAAATGAATCCCTTCTTCTCAAATCCCTGTCTCTTTTTTTTATAATTTCCTTCACACTTGCCTTGCAAAGGACAAGGGCAGGAAGAGACCAAGTCATTGACTCAAACAAGTCATTGACTCAATAAGAGGCAGGAAATGCCTTTCTGGTTTTGGGGAGAAGTGTTCCTGAAGAAGTTGCCTCAGAGGCACTCTGAATGTAAAAGCCACCACATGCTGAGGGTGATAGCAGTGTAAAGTGATGCCACAAACTCCTTTTGGAAGCTCCCAGCACTCTGTGGCCTGAATTTCATCTGTTGTCCCTTCCTGGCTCTTCCTGTTGGCACCTCAAAAGCAAATGTTAAAAGGAAATGTTAACTATAGTACCTTATGTACAAAAGACTACATGAATTGAGTTATGGTGCCCCCCCCCAAAAAAAGAACATCATTGCTCGAGTGCAAGTTTTAATGTAAAAAGCTTGCAGGAACCCTCTGCCACTCAGCTCAGTTGGTTTGAGCAGGGTGATGATAATGCCAAGGCCCAGGTTCAGTCCCTGTGGGGGCCAATTCACTCAAGAGTTGGACTCCACAATCCTTGGGGGTCCCTTCCAACCCAGGATTACCTGTGATTCTCACTCCAGTGGGGCAGAGAGAATTTAAAAACACCTGACTCCTTTAGGACATAGTCCTTTTTTGGAGCCTCTCAAAAATTTTTCCTCTCTTTTCAGAGGCCGTATTTGACAAATTTTGGTTTACTTCTTATTCCACTGTGTATCTTGACTGCAAATAGGTCAGAACAACCAAGCTGTAAGATATACCATGATCCTTAGGAAGTCCTTTTCTAGATTCATACACTGCAGACAGCCCAAATTTAGAAAGCTTGCATTTGTGAGTCTCCTGAAAATCTTACAAGGAAACACACTGCTCCTGGACTTAAATTTAGAATATTCCTCCTTCTCCATCCCCACACAAATTCCCTGTTATGTGCAGTAAGCAGAGCTTTGCTGCCTTGGCTGAAGATGATGGGGAACAGTGCACTCTTGTGGGGCAAAATCAAAACCAGCAAGGAACACGGATTCCACCTTTCCATAAAATAACTTCAAACTAAGAACAGTTGAGTAGCTTCAGCAGGAGAGGATGAAACACTGTTCCTTTTTTTTTGCTGGGTGATTCAGGAGATGCATTGAGTACAGTACCTTGGGTTCTACACTTTTTCCAGCTGAAAATCTTTTGCTGTGCACTCGGAGCCTGTCTCTCACATCCCATGGTTTTAATTCAGACCACATACTTAGAGAGAAGCCAAAAAAAATCAATAATAAAGGAACAAGTATTTTTCAATGGATTAAAAATCAATAGTACTCCTTATAAATGCCTTAATATAGGAGCAAAGGTAACACTCCATGATCTTCTGGCTCAATGAGACAATCTGCCACTTCACTTCAAGGAGGAATCACACATTCTATCAGGAGCAACATGCTCCATTGCAACACTCAGTGTAATGAGAATTTCTGTAATCTGGCTCCTCTGTTACAAAAATCTGATCATTTCACCAGCTTCTTTCCTGTAAATCCAACAATCTGTGGCATCTTTATGGCTCAGACAATCAGTTATTGGACAGACAACCCTTTCCCTCCTAAATCAATAATTCAAATCCAAAGCAGTGACCAAAATCAATCCAAGGACCAAAGGTCACAGCAGCCTGATGGATGCGTGGTGACTGGTATGAAATGAGTCTGTGGTTTTACTCAAGGCACAATTGCCAAGAGTCCTTTTATGGGGAAAAAAGAAAAAAAAAGAAAACATCTTCACAGTTGATAACATTTTCTGTGCTGACAGATTTTAAAGAGAAACGTAGAAGTGAGGCTGAATGATCTTTTCCCTTCCAACAGTGGTGCACTCAAGTATGGGCTTGGTGTTCTTTGAAAAGCTGTCTCCTTTCTTTGAGAAAAAAAAGAAATATAAAATTGTGTGCCCTTAACTTTGCACTGAAATCAGCTGTAAATATGACCTACTAATCTGAAGACATTCTAGAACATTTTCTTTCCAGTCACAACTATGAACCTAAAGATATAAAACAGTATATACACAGCCAAAAGCTATCTTTAGTTCAATATATCTGCTGCTCATTACCTGCTCCAACTACTTTATCAATGGATATATTGGAAGCATCCAGTTCCTTGGCAAATTCATGCACAGCTTGGTTGGGATCCTCATACGTGTGTGGATCTACATAAGTTCTCAGACCTGGCAGCTTTACTGTGTAAAAAACAAATTCAGAGAGAAAATGTTACTTAGACTTGAGTAATCCTTCTAAAGGAAGCTCATGAGACAACAGAAACCAAATCAATAGAAGGAAAAGGTAATTCTTCAAATCAAAGTGGGTTTTTTGGGTCTTCAAAATGTCTGCACAGAGTGAAACCAAAGTTTGTGTGACAACCCATTTCAAATATCTGCACTTGTATTTAAGTGCTTTTCCAATATTAAAATACCACTCACCCCTCCCAGGCTGCTACATTTGGATGCTGCCTTATATTGACCCTTCCAAAGTAACAACAAAGGGGCAAGGAACAAAATGTGTTGCAACAGTCAACCTGAAAAGTTCTTAGGAATATATTAAGAAATCAGATTAATTCCAGCTTTTTTTTTTTTTTTTCCCTCCCTAAGTCCATCAACAAGATGCATAATAAGAAACTTAAACATGAAAAAAATGCACCCCTGCCTCAACCCCTCTGTCAGAACACACAAGGATGGCAGAGAATTGTTCTGAATAAAGGCTGGTTCTAGAGCTTTGTTCCCCACACACCCATGTTATTATTCTGGTCCCCTCTAGGGTTTCCTGGCTAGGGATTGCTGGAAGAGATCATTCCCAACCTTTGCCTCCAACAAAAATGCTGAAAAGAAAGCACAGCCTCATTCCCCCTCCCCAGCTCAAAGCCTTGCTTGTGTTTGCACCCAGTACCTTCTGTTGTACTCATTTTACAACAGGAATGTATTTTATTAACAAAAACTGAAATACCCAGCTTGAAGTTTTCTGCTTCTGACACAAACCCTACATTCCCAGACATGTATGGCAGCTTTCCCTAACTGTACCAGTTGGTCTTGTAAAATATATTAACTCCTTCAACAAACACTGCTTTAACCCACTCAGGAATATCCTTTCCAGCTTATCATTATTATACTGCAGCAATTTTTTCACTGCTAAAACAGTTAAACCTTTTTTTGCTGGGGTTGCACAGATGGAAAAAAAAATACCTTTGGACCATGAGAGCACAAAATTATTTTATCTAACAAAGCAAAAGGTATGTAAAAAAGAAAAAAAATTGATTTTATGGGGATTTATTGGCCTCAGAATTGACAAAAAAAATGATAAAAACTGGGTGCCCAAGCTAATTGCCTTGAAAACAATGCAAAGTAAGAGCCATGCTCTCGACACAAGGGCTGCGTGTGCACGGCATTAAAAGCCAACTGTGTTTCCTTCAAGGGCCTGATGATTACAGAATTACCTGCAAGTAAAACAAAAAGTAATTGGCTGTATATTGCTGTTAGTTAAAAATCTTGTAAATGCTCCTTCCCCTCCATGCTGAATGTACATTACAGGCCCCCTCACATCCCCAATAAAAATAACAATTAAAAGCTTCTGCACCGTGGGGTTTTTTGGCTTGGGATTTTTAATGCTGACCCCAGAGGTTCCCAAGATCAGGTGATGGTGGCTGCAAGGAGAATAATCCCTTCACACCAATAATTAAGGGCAGCCTGTGTAGTAACTGGGTTCTGTCATGAAATACAGATAATAAACACGTGCACATGTGTTAAGCTGCACTACTTTACAGCTCATTCTGTGCAAACATAATAATTTACATTTTCATTTTAACAGCACAAATTACCCTAAAGGTAGCAAAAGAATAAAAAGGCCCAGCCAGAGAAGGCAAAGGGAGAGGATCTGAGGAGGTGAAACATTTTTGTTCCTTTGAAGTAATATTATAGGATTTGTAATAAGGCTGCAGGGAATAGTTCATGGCTGGAGCCTTTTTAAAAGTAATTCAGAGTAAACTGACTGAAATAAACCAGCTGCTGTATTTAAGATGCTGAAAGTTTACGACAGCCATGGAAGTTACTTTGCCCTTTTTTTAGTTCATAGGAGCAATTTTCTTTCTCTTTGGGAAAGACTGTAATTTGGTAGATTAAAAGTTTCAACAGCCACACACGTACACACTTACAAATTCTAACAGATAAATATCTGCAAAATCTGTAACAAATAATTTTCAAGAACTTCTAACAGACATACCAGGGCCATGATTGGCTCTGGTCTTACTGCACACTGAATCAGCATGGCACTACTCAGAAAACAGTACATAAATATCTAAAGCCAAATTAAAAGCAATTTAATCCACAGGAATTTAACAGCACTGACATGTTTAAGAATAGTGATTGCAACTTTCCATTGTGTGGGAGTAAGGAGAGCAAATTCTGACCTGTTATTTGTCTGTGACACTTATTTTACTGGCTGCTTTTATTTTATAACCTCATTAAATTTGGATGATGAAGCATTAAGTCTATGGGGCACATGTAACCGTAGAGATTTTTTTGAGAATAGTTGGTTTGCAGTTGTTGGGCTGCAGCTTGTGTATCCCCTGACAGGGCTGGGGAAAGAGACAGAAATCGTGGATATTCATGCTCTTGGCTCTCAGGAGATAAGGAGGGGCAGGAAACTTAAAAGAAGAATAACTTGAACAGTTAGAGAACAGTTATTCCATTGTCACGAGGATTGGGAAGCAGTTCTAATTTCCAGCTACTGCAGGTAAATCCCTCATTAAAATGTTAATTCACTTATATTTGGGGAGGGGGCACCTGATCATGGTACCAGCAGCTCTTTCCTTCCAAATAGTAGCGTGCCAATGTTGTGGGCAAAAAATCCAACATATATTAATGTTACAGCATGCTAAGCAACAGAAATATATGGTTCAACCATGGTTTGCATGGTGTAGCAGGACACTCATCTGGAGCTGAAATAGTTTCTAAGATGAGCTGCTGCTTCTTATTAAACAAAGCCTCATTAGACATCAAGAATTACGTGGATAAAAAAAAAGGATTGTCTGGTCTTGGTGTCTATGAGGGGCATTGTCTTTGCCTGTAAGTATATAAAAATCCAAAGTATAGCAATTAAAAAAAAAGCAAACCAAGTAATCCTCCATTCCTGATAAGGAATTAGGCTATCACCTTCTTTCCTCCTCAACTTCTCCTGCTTCAAAACTATTTTTTTCCTGTTTTAAAGGGTGTATGGAAGGACCTTTGCCCATGAACCAGTCTTCAGGATCCACAGCTCTGCACATTAAACATAAAGTTATACACATTGCAAAGAGGATCCAGGATCAGATTATTACTATTATTTGTAAGTGAACTTTGTCAAGCAAATGATATTCACAGTAGGTTTAGCATTCATCAAGACAGGTTTAATTGATTTATATTTTGCTTTGGGAAAGAAATATATATTTCTTGGACTTTATATAATGAGGAAGTTGCAGTTGTACTCTGGATTTCAGGGATGCACAGCATAATCAAAATCACAGTTCCAACCACATGCATTGTTTGAAGATAGACAGTGATGTTTTGCTCATTACTAACCTGAACACAGATGAAAGAAGTTGAAACAAAGAATAATTGTTTGGGGAAGATCTCCTCACCCACAAGAGAAAGGATAATTCTCTTCCTAATTTCACCTTGGTTTAAGTGAGGTATGGTTCTTTTTTTATTTTTTAATTGAAAAATATCATTTACCTAAGGGATGAATTCAATAGATCTGGAAGCATTAAAAGGCTTCTGTAACTTACAGTGGCCATTCCCAAAATGCAGCCTTTTCTCATCAGTGCCATGTTTAGACTTCTTGTATCCACAGAATCTACAAGCAAAAGAGCAAAAAAAAAATTAACACAGAGAATTTTATGCGTTAACTGCAGGTGGAAACAGAATAGAATGTTTTCCCTGCACAATTAAATGCCTGTTTGAAAGTTTAATGATATTTACATTCTCTGTGCCCTATACAGGCATGTGATGTTCTCAGGGAATTTGAGGAAATTGGCTAATGAGAGGATTTGTTGATTTTTGACCCCTACAGTTTAATTTTACAATTGCCTGAGAATGTGTTTATAGCATTTTTTAACAACTGCTGCATGATTTGGGCTGCTAACGTTAGCGGGCTCATTACTGACTGTGAGGCAGAGCTTGGAGCTCCTGGGCAGCAGACAAAGGATTAAAAACCAGCCACACCGTGACCCTCAACATGCCACAGTCATCAGGGCCCCTCTGGGACAGGGCAACAGGACAAAATGTGCAAATCAGACACCAGGCTCACCTCCCAATCAGGACATACACCACCACTGTGAGGAGGATGATGGCCACTGCTGCTGAAATGGCAATCATCACCACCTGGCTGTTCTCACTGGAGATGGAGAACGCTGCAAAGCCAACACAAAAATCATATAAAGAACCTCTCACACACATCTCATTGATCACATCAGAATTTACATGCATATAGGGGACAGACATCATTATACAGCATTTGGTGTCCTGGCAGATATTGAATCCAGGAGATAATTTTTCATCAAACAAACAAATAAATACAAGGGAAGAAAACATAAGACTCCAGCCATCTTTGCCAATTCACTGAAGTTGTTTTTGCTACCCTCAATTTTAACTCTTGCTAATTGTAGGAACTGCTGGCAAACTGATGCTAATATATAAACACACATATAAATACAAACATACATGTCATGTATGCCATACATACTTTATGTCATGATCAGTAAGGAACATTTCATTGGCAAGAAATCCCATAATCATCACCTTCACTTCCCCTTCTGTATGATGGAAAGTGCTTTTAGGAGCTAAGTTTCCCAGCAAAGCCTGGCAATATCCACATGAAGCTTGTGGAAAGCCAGGGCACGCAGGCACAGGTGTCTACCTGTGGTCCCTCAGCATGGAACTTAAGACTGTTACACAGTGACAGGATGACTTTAGACCTTTGGTGTGAGGACCAGTCTCCAGCAGAGACCTCTGAGCTTCCCTGAGCACAGCAGCATTAAAACTCCTCAGTTTAACACCGTGCTTCAAGCCAGCTACACAAACTGAGCTGGGAGCTGCCACTGCTGGCCCCACAGGTTACAGAGCCTCTGTCCAGGGTCACATCACTCCCATCTCTGCCTGTTACACACCCACAACTGCACCCAGTTATGGTAACTTGGAAACACAGGAACAAACTGATGTCATTTGCTGGTCACCTGTGTAATTTGTATATTTATTATTGAGATGTGCACCAGTGCCTCCTTCCACACTTCTACTTTTTCATTTTCCCATTCTTTAGGTAATGTTAGTTTGCAGAGAAAACTCATTAACCTCCAAACTGTTAAATTTTATTTTTTTTTTGTCTATGCAACTGATTTTTTTCCTCCTTGCTGTAATTGTCCTACTTTGAGTTCTAGTTTCAGCTAGAACACCAAAGCCGCAAGTCACCGTAACAGCAGTTTGTAACTCTTTTTTAAACATGAAGTTTGTTTGCCTTTCAGCTTAACAGCTGGGGTGGAGAAGGAAGAAGTGGGGATGAAACACATGAGGTATCTCAAATATACACAGAATCAAGGTGAAAGATTTGGCCTGATACTACTCTTTGTTTTTCCATCACACATCCTCCCTCAGCAAGAGCCATGGTCTAGCAAGGCATCAGTTCTGGCCTGAGGTGGAAGTGGAGTAGAGAATGGAAAAAACCACCACCTGTGATAGTTCTGGGATACTCTTTACAGCCTGTTTCCAGTTTAATGATAAAACATAAAGTTATACAGCAACGCTACCAAGAAAGACACATCATAAATAGTTATGAGACACGTTTCCTCAGCTAGAAAAGGAGTGAAAGCAGCCATTGAGATCAGTCAGGAACTGGGCAGGGTGTCAGCACAAAGCATTTGAACAAATACATACAGTCTGGGCTGGTCTCAAACTCAAACTTGCGGCTGCTTGTCCCGTATCCAGCTGCAGTCCGGGCTCGGATTTGGAAGACGTAGGTGGTGTCAGGCTTGAGGCCACTGATGGTCACGTTGGTGCCTCTGGCTCTCAGGATAGTATAGCTTGTCTCTTGTTCCTGCTTTTGAAAAAAGACGTTATCAGATTAAAACCACACCCTAAAAAACAAAAGAGGGGGTTGGCGCTAAATCACTACAAACGTCCTGGAGAGGAGTGGCACGTTTTTGAATATTTGCAGCCTAACAAATGCTTGTACAAATATTAATTTTCCATCATCTTTTAACAAGATATCTTAAATCATCAGATTTGTTAAGGTATTGAGCTGTAAATCGAGTAAAAGACATGCTGAGTTTATGACATTTTATTAAATGGTTTTGCATCGTTTTGTCCGTGGTCTGTAATACAACGAGAAAATTAATAAAGGATTATTTAAAAAAACATAAATCAGATTTTGCGTACTGCACTGAACTGGAAGTTGTAACAGGCCAACTTAGACATTTTAGGGCCCTGCAGAGCTGTTGCAGGATGCAGTTTTTACTGCCTCACATTTTACAAGACAGTGGTTACCTTTATAAGAGTCAGAAGGGAAACCCCACTTGGGCTCCTCAGCTCAGCAAAAAGGCAGATTTAGCTGGTTTTCTATTATGCTGTAAAAACTATGAGATAGTTGTGTCCATCCTCATTTGGACAAAACCACACTGAACTCAATCCTGGACTACGTTCATAACCCCTCTCTGCTTAATAGCCACCTATGTCTGACATAATGTTTTTTATATAAAATAAGAGGAAGACTGGTTTGTAATTTGGTAAGTTTGGATACACTTCACACTGTGTAAAAAGCTAATCCTGATAAAAGTATGTCTCAGTCCCACTGTAAGCACATAATCTTAACATTTAAGCATGCATTTTGGAGCCTGAGGTACTGCTTATTTTACTAAAGCCATCTTGTACCAAAAGAGCATTTTTGGCCTCCAAAATATGGCAGCTGGAACTGTCTCAGGAAAAAAAAAACCCTCTTGGCCAGCAGCCACACATGTGGGAAACTGTGAGAATCTCAATTGTTTAGGTTCCCCACCAGGAATTTTTTTTTATTCTGGAGGTGGTGGGGATTTCATGTGATGTCCTTTTACTTTGAACACTGTGCTGAACACTGCAGCCATTGAATCCTGCCGGGCTGCGAGCAGAACCCGAGTGAGCGCACGTCGGACACAGAGAATCTCACCTAATTCTCCTCACGTTTTATGGCATTGCATTAGCTGGTGAGGGGCTGACATTTCAACTCTGACAACGCTGGAGTGCCCAGGCACGAGCACAGGGGCTGGAAAATACCCAGCACACTCATTGCCAAGGGCATTTCACCTCCACGTGTAAAGTTCAAGTGACTAGAGTTGTTTTAGGGTGTTTGCCCTGCCGTGCTGTCTGCAGGAATAGAGTCAGGATATTCCAGGTTAGGAGGTGAACATCAGAAACTGTTCATTTTGGTGCTAAAAAAGCCTAAGTGCCCTGTTCTTGGCAGTCTTTGATACAGAGAAACAGAAACATTTACACCATAGTTAGGGGAACTGCCAGAAGCTCCACATAATATTCAACATTGTGCTCATGAGAAATCACAGTGAAAGGAAAAAATAAAGAAAGAAAAAAAAAAAGAAACCAGAAAATGCAGCTAAGCCTGTGCCTAGAAGTTACCATCCAGAATCCAAACCTCAGATAGGGTGAGCTGAACCCAGTCTTCAAAGAAGGACTATAAAAATGTTGCCCACGGGCCATTTTCTTTACACATTAAAAATAAAAAGGAAATCAGCGCTGGACCTCCTCAGAGTTTCCCAATACTTCTCTATAATGTTCTCTGTTCTAAATTCAGGGGAGCAAATTTACAGGAAGATACTCTAAAGAGCTAGCAGGCTTGTGTAAAATGATTTATTTTTGAACTAACAAAGGCCTAGTATTAAAATTTGCAGGCTTTCCTTATCTCATCATTCAGCTGGACGTAGGCAACTATTTTAATTTCAAAGACATAATAATCTTGTCTTTAAAACACAACATCTTTTGTGTATGCTGTGACTGGACATTCATTTTGATCTCGCTTCAGGCTGCTTTTATGAAATGCAAACATTTCCTTCTGGTGCAGATACATACGTGCAAGGGAAAATACAGTCGTGGCCCTGTCTGCTAATAATCCACACTGGAACTTGGAAAATAAACCTTTGAAACAATGGCATGGAGGATGTCATGGTATCTCAGTTTATGGGAAGCTTTTTACACACATATTTTGTAAGTCATTTTTTATGTTACTAGTAATCAAATCAGTGCAACACCACATAAAAGCCCAAGTTTATCTTTCTTGGGGATAAAGCAAAACTTCAGAGATACAGCACTGTAGCTGCCATAAGCAGAAGGAATACACAAAAAGGAGAGTCAGTCTTTGCCAAGCAGAACTTTAACCAAACACTCTGAGGATAAATTTGAACTTGGATGCACAAAGCAATTTCTGCCTGAACATTTCTGCATAGTTTACCAGACACAGTCTTTGCTGGGAGGCAAATCCTACTACTGCTAGTGTCTAATTTGCAAGTGACATTTTATAATTTTATACTTTGTCTCGCAAAAACCGTATTTTGGAGACATTTTAAACTGATAGTGGCAGTACCAGCATGGGTGAATGGTTTGCCCTTTTCCAGATAAGCACAGAAAGTGCTTATATTATAGAAGGAAAAATATTTTTCCCATCAGCTTCATGTGCACTTGAGAGGCCAAAACCTCACTACACATGTCCGGGAGGAGGCCACAGTCCTGATACTGCTTCCCTTATTGCCAAAAGTGAACTCTTCATGGACATCACATTTCCTACAAGTCCTGTGGAGTATTCATGGCCTACCTGCATTTAAAGCCAGAATAATAAGAGTTTAAAAGCAACAAAGTGCATTTGAATATAAAGCACTTTTTCAGCCTCAAAGTGCAGTGTTGTGTGTTGGCTGTAAGCATTGATCACACAATTCCTAAGATGGCAAAAGCAAATCTATTTTAGCAACGTGAGCCTGCAGCTGAATTTCATTCATTGTTTGCAGAAGACTCCATCTCAATAAAGTGTACGTGATCTAATTGTAAGCCACATATTTAGTTGAAGCAATTAATACTTTATGAGTGGTATTTAAGAGATGGCTTTTTTCTGTACCTTCGCATGACAAGATACTCCTTCAAGAGAACATGATTATGTGAACAAGGACAAGGAGGGAACAAAGAAAGAGGTTTGTGCAAGGAAAAAACATGGCTTTGTTGTTTATGCACTTTGATGGCTGAGACACTTAAAATTCAGCACAGCATTACATGGATGAACTAAACGGAGGTGTCATTTAGTGCCATTAACTTAACATAAAATGTTATGCCTTACCATAAAATAAATGCCTAAAAATTCCATATGGTCTCCCTCTGAAAGAAGATTTTGTTTCTTTTAAATGTTTTGAATAAATATTGACTGAGGCTTCATAACAAAGCTCTCAAATTTTTTTACAAAAAACCATTCCAAACACTGCTTCTGGAAAACTGCCACTCAGTTCTTCAGGCTATGAAGTGCTCAAAGCCTGGCTGGGTGGGACTTATGGACAACCTGGGATAGAGGAAATTATCCCTGCCTATAGCAGAGGGTTGTAACTGGATGAACTTAAAGGTCCCTTCCAACCCAGGCCATTCTGGTTGATTCCAAAGAGTTCAAATAGTTTCCTAAAGTTGTAGCTATTAATTTCTTTAGACACATATAAAGCTCTGCTCTTTCAGCTACACAAGGCAGTAACTGGTGAAAAAACCACAAATGAGCAGGTTAATTAAACTACCCTTGAGAAACTGAATATATTTCACATATTTTACAACAATAATACATGACAAAAAACTACAAGATATTCTAATTTGGATACATGACATGGTATTTTTTATTCCAAATCCCTTATAATATCCTAAATACCTTAAGATCAGCTTAGCAAAATAATGTAATGAACGAGATGTATGACAGAATTGGGCTGGCCTGCATTGCTCTATTAGTGCTTTATTTTTTAATTTCCAAGAGATGACAAAAGACACATCAACTGAAAACAGGCAGGATGAAAAAGGATGGCTCAGCATAAATCATCTACCAGCAATCAGGTATGACTTGCCAGGAGAAACACCCAGATTTGCTAACTCTGAAGGGTTTATTTCCACCTAACAGTAGTGGATTCTCTGATAAGCATAACTAAGATGATTTCTGAAGCAGAAAATCAGATGGAGTGGACCAGTTTGAAAAAAACCTCCTCTTTTAAAAGAGGAGAGAAGAAAGCATGCTTAGAGATCCTAGACTGAAAGGCAGCATCTTCCAAAGTGTTTTTTGGTGGAGGAATGAAAAGTAACAATTCCACATGAGCTGCTCTGGCCCTGGGTAAGTTTATCAGAGAACTAGTTTTGAACCTATCATAATTTGCAAGGTTAAAAATACAAAGATTCAAGTCTCCTGACAACAGATTTGCTTTTTAGAGGTTTTTTTTTTTTCCCTCCTAAACCCTGAGGAATAGGCTTCTGACTCCCCAAGGGCCTGCAGAGCACACATTAAAAACATTGGTGCCAGAAGGTTGGCTTTTAAAAAGCCTTTTGGTCCAAATGGCCTGGCTCCCATTGTCAAGCACTTGGCTCCCTGGTTTAAGAAAACTGTCTGGTGCATATGAACTCCTGATCACAGACTTCAAAGGGGAGAAACACATGTGCAAGATCAGCTTCCTGAGACTGGTGGGTTGTCTTATAAAGCTTGTCTTCTGACAACCAATTGCTCCCTGAGGGTGGACACACCCGGTGGGAATAAGAGCTGTGTGCTCTGTCTGTGCATAAAACAGCACTGGATGGCAATTTTCTGGAACAGAAAAGCCCAATTTCAGTGTAGAAAGATGATCAAAACATCCCAAACACAAATACAGCTTATTGGTGATTTAATTAAAATTAACTGAACGCGCACAGCAGGAGAAGAAAATCTCTCCCTTTGGGGCAAGTAAAACCCAAGAGACCACCTGTGCTGTTTTTGGCTGGAGTAGAATTAATTTTCTTCACAGTACCTAGCTGTGGCTTTGGGAATTGCACTGAAAAGAGACAGGTTTGATAATATAGAGATATTTTTGTTATTGCTGACCAGTGGTTACAGTGTCAAGGCCTCTTACATCTTTCCAAAGATATGGCTGGGGGGGAACACAGATTTGGGAGGTGACACAGGTTTTTTGGCTCACCAAAAAAACTCTTCCAAAAATCATATTACATAAATTTGGGAGAAATCTTTTCAGCATCCAGTCTTCTGATACTGTTTCTTCATCTGAAGATCAGGCATGATCTACCAACACCACATTGTCCCACTCCAAAGCTCCATGAAAAAAAAAGTTCTAAAGATTAACTGAATAGTCATGGAGTATTTTTAATAGCATTTCTTAGAGGATATTATCACTACATCTCTGGTATACATGAAATATAAGCCTGATTAGAAGGTATGAAGACTGTTAACAAACGCTCAATTAAACAAGGATTCGGGCACTTTTTTCAAAGTTTGCTAACTCCAGAAGCAGTATATCAAATAGAACTATCAATAGATCCATCAAAAAATGGCTAATACCACACTTCTTAATCCCTGTGGCAATTTATGGTCTTTCCAAATTTACCAGTAACACCTCCTAAAAAAATTCTATCACAAAGACTTTTTTTTTTCCTAAATATTGATCTCTACAGGATGTCTAAATAAACAGTTGTAAATAAAAGAAAACATCAATAAAAAGCAGAAGGCAGATTTTCTTTCATTTGTAGTCATTTGCTTACAATTTATGAAGAGTTCAGTTGTCAACAGAAAGAACTTTCACAGTGCAAACCAGCCCAACTGTCCAGCCAACATTTTCCAAATAATTTTCATGTAAAAGATGCTCATGCCACCAGCACATGGGTGAATGTATGGACACTGACAGCAGGATAGAACAGCATAATAAGAAAGTTTTATGATATGATCTTACATGAGGCCAGCCTGTAATGAGCCTCAGCGAGGTGTACCAAGTTCTGAGAGTGTCCAGCACTTCTCAGAATGGTTTAGAATAATATTTGAGAGAAGGCTGATCAGGTATGCTTTGAAAATCAAAAGGTTTTAATAAATGAGAAAATTACAAACAATACAAAAACACAACAAAAGCCAGTTACGGTGGAGAGAAACCTCTAGACACCCCCAAAAGCCCTGAGCAGCTCTGTGCTCCTTCTTAAGTACTTAATGTTTTAGGAGGGCTTTTGGCTTGCTACCCAATAGAAACTAGCTGCAATTCTAAGGAGCAGATACAGAGACCAACAGGTGCCTCTGCGCTGGCACTGAGCAAAGAACAGAAAGTTTTGGCACTTCTTAAAAATCAGGAGCGTAACTGAAATCCCTTTTCCTTATTTGGAGACATTTGCTTGGGTGTGGAAATGCACCGCAACAGTTTTAGTCAAGAAAGTAAGAAAAGAAAGGGATTACATATTGACTGCATGACTTTGTGTTTGTCCTGAGGTGCTTGGGGATGAGCTTGGTAGACAACACAATGACTCACTCCACTTTGTATTTCCTGATGTTCTCATTACCAAAAATCGGGCAGTTCCAACACTTAGGAACACTTATTGAGGCAGATTAAAGGAACCTGAGCGTTTCTGAACCCTTAACACAGGCAAGAAGCAACTGCTGAGGAAAACCCCCTCCCCTTTGATCTTCCCACCTTTTCGTAGTACTTGACCTCGTAGTCCAGGATGATCCCGTTGGGATGCTCAGGCTCCTGCCAAGAGAGGGACACGCTGTTCCTGGACGTCCTGTCCTTCCTTATGACCGTGATGGGGGACGGAGCTGCAGAGGGGGTGGGGGAAGGAGGGGAGGGAGAGAAGCAAACCAGGTTTATCTCTGCTCCAGTTCCTGGCAAAGAGCATGGTTCCCATTGTTGGAACCCTGGGCACTGAGAATTTCAGCCTTTCTGTGCTCACAGGCACTGACCCTCAAGCAAACACATTTGACCTGAGGCTGTGGAACAGGCTTCCAAAATTGAGTGACAGCACTGGGATTATGAATGTGTAGCTTGAATAGAAGGGTGTGATATCACAGGGTGGAAAACTTGGGAGTTTAAGGCTTTAGTATATAGTAATACATAGAAAGCAAGACGGAGGATTTAGGGCGTAGTTTAAGTTCTTCTTTTTCCCCTTCTTCTTCATGGGTCTGGGTGGTATTTTGTAATTAGGTGAAAAAATCCATAGTGCGGACCACAGGTGGTTGGTTATTGGGCTAAAAGTAAAAATCATTTAGGTGTCATTTCTTAATTGAACAATTTGTGCTTAAAAGACCTTGGAAAGAATTAGAGACAGAGCCATTTTCTACCTTGTTAGCTAGAGCTCACAGCTTGTGAGACTGTACTGTAGATAAGAATTAATAAACATCTGAGTCCAAACACAAAAACTGCATCTCTCGAACATTTAATCCCGGCTCCAACAACAGAAAAGGAGATAAAAACCCCACATTCCATTTAATGGACCCCTGAGCAAAGGTCTGGCCCTGCACTGACAGCAAGCAGCTGGATCCCAGCCGTGCTGCTCATGCCTTGGAGTACCCTGGCCTCATGGAAAATGAGCTGAGATTTTTCTCCTCCACTTGGGGGACTGGTGGCAAGGCAGCAGATGGTTTTGATCTGCTACTACAGTGTAAGCAATGAAATGTATTCAGTGCATGAAAATAGCAGAGCAAAATAGGAGCACTACCTCTTTGCTATAATGTATTATCATTACCAGACTCTGCAGAACTCTGATAACATTTTGATAGGAAAGTCTAAAGTGCGTTAAGTACAAGGAGCTCCTGGTACTCGTGGCTGGGAATAACCATCAGCACAACTCAGTCTCTTTGGCATCATCATTTGGTAAGTTCTCCAGATGAAAATTGCTCCCATACACACTTCTCTTTCACCACATTTCTCTGAAAATGAAAATGAATAAAAAAAGAAAAATCTAAACTGCAAAATAACGTAATATTTTAATGTGCATTGATCAAGGTTAGGGATGACAACTGCCTACCACAGGTTCACTCACCACCCACAACTTGGAAATATCATCAATGTTCAACACACGCATAAAAAATCGTAATTACTTAAGATTCTTGAACATTAATTCAGTTTTAGACCACCCAGATCCATAAGTTGTTCCAAGACCAGGTCTGGGTTTCCTGGACTCACTGAAAGCCATGCAATTTTTAAAAATTATTTTGGTTTGTTTTGTTTTTTTTGGGTTGGCTTCCCACCCCAAATGCTTCTCCTTCCATGGCTTTGGCCAAAATTCATCAGATTATATTTTACAGATCACACACACTGAAGGTTGTAACTGTCATTTCAAAAAAAATCTTTTACTAATAAACAGCCTTTTATCTTAACATGTAAATAAAATCTGTTTGTAAGTTCAACATTTGCTATCCTAATAAAATGCTGTAGAGCTGATCTCAACAATTTAGTATCAGCTGAATCCTCTGAAGCTTTTATTGTTCATATAAAACTAGCTGCACTTTACAGGCACTTCATATTTGCATGCTTCAGCCAATGCCCTTCCTGCTTGGGATTTCATTTGTGCAAAAGAACTTTCAACTTTTTTTCAGGAGTAAAAAAAAAGAAAAAGAAAAAGAAGAAAATGAAAGAAAAAAGAATGTTTTAATTAAAATAAAGTTTTGAAAATTCTTTCTGCTTTTGATTTTGCTAAACATCCAGCAAAATAGACTTTCTAGTCCCAAGTCATCATCTAAGTATTGAAATCCTCCTATAACAGAGTGGAGGATCCACTTTTTCATGTTCATTCCAGGCTGATCATATCCTCTGAACAGCATTTTCACATTTCACGTGGTTCACAAATGATTAAAAAAGTGGTTGGGTTTTTTTTATTGTTGTTGGGGGTTTTTTGGGTTTTTTCATTTTTTTTTTCTTCCAGCAGGAGGAATCTATCCTGAATTGAAATTCCTAAAATCAGTTTGGGAGATGTAGACAGGATTTGTGTGCAGCAAAAATCCTTCAGCAATTCCACTTGAATTCCACAAACCAGTCCCAGAGCCAAAACACAAAGTGCTTAGCAGGCTGAACTTCCCTGCTGTAGCCAGCTCCATGGGAACTCATATATCCATACTTGCTGCTTTTATGCTCTCCTAAGTCATTTTTATGTCTTCTTTTTAAGTCAAGCTATTTATCTCTCTTTCTTTTTTTTTTTCTGTATGTGAATAGATTGTCAAGCCCAGTACTCAGCTGGTAACAGTTCCCATTAAGGTAAAATTAATACTGATTTTATGAATAATTAATATATGATTAACAGAAATGGCTTTTCCCCTAATAAATTATGGTAATTTTGCTCTAACAGATTCTCAGGGCAGGCTGAAACAATCTTGCATGCTCCAAAACAGATAAACTTTAAAAAAAAAACAAACCCAGCTTTCTTCTAACACAGTATTAATTATTTTGAGCTCATTTGCACACATCTCTGCAGATGCTACCAGTAACTTATCTCACAGCAGTTCATTAGAAAACATCTGCTCTGCAGTTATCAATAACATTATAAAACATTCATATACCTTCCCTAATCCCTAGGGTTCCCAAAGCTGCTCTAGAAATGAGACATCCAGAGTGTCTGCAAGAGCCAGCATCCCATTGCACAGGCTCAGGGAGGGCAGATAAATAATCAGGGGAACATCATGTTTCACCCACCTTTAATCCCACAGAGATAAAATGGAAAAAAAAACTTTCCAATGGAAAAAAAACTTTCTTAGCTGGTCAGTGATGAGCTGGACTGTCACTGTTTTAAATTTTAACACATACTTTTTGGATTTTTTTGCTATACCTGTTAGGAAGGTGGGTTTGAAAAGTGTTAGAAGTCTCAAACCCAATTAAAGAAAATACCTTGTTTAGATAACTTCCATGTTTAGGCTTAAATCTACTGCAATCAATGAATTTAAAATACAATGAATTTAAGAGTTAAGGTAATCTGAATATGGCCCCAACTCAGGGCTGGGGTGTCCTTTGGAGAAATAACTTGACATTTAGACCATTTAATTAATTTCTTTTTGTACACATCCCCAGAATACAATGTAAAACCTAATAAACTCCGGTCTAAATACTGTCTAAACAGAAGTCAGCCTTAATTTCCATTTTGTAACATTGGAGCAGCTCAGTTACTGTATTTTACTATTTAATTGGAAGTGTCTGAAAATCCAGCAAAGAGAAAAATTGAAGTAACGGCAGTTAACATTATAAACCAGTGAAAACCATTATAAAACAGTGAAGGCATCACCATGTGCAGCAATGCTTAGACTTTACTCTTCCATAGGAGGAAGAGAGAATCAAGAGTTTCCTGAAGAGAATTAAATAACCACAATGGGACGAGATTGAATTCAAAATCAGGCTACAAAAAGGAAGAGAAATACATGATATTTAGAATGGCCATTTTTCATCGAATTTCCACCATTTTACTACCTTAAATTGAAAATTGAAAATTTCTACCTTAAATCTGCAGCTCCCACTGAAAAAAAACAAAGTTTGCACTCTGGGTTAGCAAATCATGAGACATTACAAAGCTTTTTAGGATTAACTGAAATTTTAAAAAATACATGAAACTATCAACAGGAATGCAAACATTAAATTAGTTCACCATTTAGAAAACTTGTATTTAAAGACAAAACTTAAGGAGAGTACTCTTTCAGACTAAGAAGATTTTTTAAAATTAATCCCATGTCTCGTATGCTGCTAGGTATTTACATTTTTATCGATATTTTGATTAATTTTTTTAGTATTCAACTCCATCACTTGAATAAGAGCTGGGTTTTTATGACTAACTTTAGGCCTGCATGGACATATATGAAGAGTTTTAGTCTCAGCAGCCCCTTGCAATGCACAGAGAGGCACTTTTACACATCACATGGTTAGAATTTGTCTGGCACTGCAGCCTAACTGCTCTAAGCACTTAACAGGAACCTTGAAAACTCCCTGGAGTTAAGGGGGGAAATGTACTTTGAGCGCTCAGTGTTGTTAGGTAGCATTTGTGACAACTGGGAATGTGGATGTTGAAAAGGTAACAAACACAATGATTCAGGGAGCTTAGGCTCAAGTGTGAAAACCTCCTCAGTCAGGACTATTAAAGGTGCAAGCAAATAACATGAAGGATCTGCAGAGAGGACAATAAAACTCTGCTCAAATTGATTTCCCACTGAAACTGACCCCAACAGATGATTTGTTTTCCTCCAGTTTAATAGCAGCTATATATAAATTTCCTTATTGACTTTTTCCTTATTCCTTGGTTATTGTTTTCATATGTGACTGGCTTACAGATGTATAAATGCACTGAAAGAAAATTCCCTGTCCTGTGACAGGGAGAACTCAGTATTAACTCTGGGAAGGCACATGTGTACAACTGCTGAAACATTTAGAGTCCTATTGTTTCTGGCTTCACTTTCTAGGTCACAAATTAAATTTTAGGAAAGGATTTAATTCTAAAATGACTCACAGCTCACTTCCAGCTTTTGCTTGCAAACAAGAGTAAAATATGCTTTGCCTAGGATATTCCAAACTATGCTGAAAGATGGTGACCAAGCAGAATTGACTGTATTACTCAATTTTCAACTTCTGCCCTGCTGAACAAATGGAGGGCTTGTTCTTTTTTCTTTCTTTAGAAAACTGATGCTTTTATTATCTAATCATAATACTGTAATCTGATATAACCTATAAATTTTCTTTAATGTCTATGATGCCCCCAGGAGGTAATGTAGAACAAGAGCAGTAAATAAAGATCATAACCTGAAAATTAAATCTGCATTTTCTGACAGCAGGATCCACTGGGACTCCAACCTAAATCTGCCAGTCTTAGAGGACCAGCATCCAAACCACAAAACTATCATGCAATCCAAAGTAGGAATACCAGTGTTTGAATAAACAAACTGATCTCTCACTTGGAGGCAGTTTCTCTGGGACACTGGAGCCACATCCACAGTCAGGACGAGAGAGAACTTACCATGGTGCTGGCTCTGGCACTGCTCATAATGCTCCACACACACATTTTGATTCAAGCAAAACCACCCAACATCTGCGTTTTCTGAGAATCAACCTTTTTTCTTTGGGTTTATCCATCAATTCCACTCTTCAGTTCCCAAGAGTCCCAAGCACTGACTCGCACATCAGTACAATGATGTCACACCTCCATGACATGATCACATTGACATGAAGTCTGTGAACAGCTGTGCTGGTACTTGGAATCTTTAACATCTCCAGCATCTATTCTGGGGATTAGTGTAGAGGGGGTTTATGACAGAAACCTGCTCACAGAAAGCAGGACCTGCCCTGTTTTCAAGCTTCTCTGGCTGCACTCCTATTCACTTTCTCTGTTAAGCACAATTTAAAGATTGTGCTGAGGCAAGCAAGCCCCATCCCACAGGCACGTTCCAAGAAGGTCCCCAGGTGCCTCCCAGGGGGCAGGAGGAGGAGGAAACAGTCCCACTTTAACAACTCTTTGGAAACCTGCTAAACGCTACACGCTGCTCCTCCAGATACAACTCCCCACCACCTCACGGCACGTGCAGACACAGCCCTTTGCCCTTTAATCTCCAGGACATGTAGTTAAACCAGCACAGTGCCTGTGTTTGTCCTCCTGCACCTTTTCCTTGAGCTGGAGCAGGCTCAATCTATTTTAGTGACCTGGGCTGTGAAATGTCACCTGATTCTGTAGCATCACTGAGTGACCCTCAGCCTGAAGGTGACATGCCTTCCACGAGGCATCAGAGTCCACTCATCTCACATCAGCAAAAAACCCCATCACTTCAGCCCCAGGCTGGATCCTGGTAGGTGAAAGTGGATGAAAAGGCTCACAGTTTCTGGGAGAAGGGCTAGCAAGGTCATATTTACGCACACTAAAACATGGAAGGAAAGAAATAAGACAAAACTTCAAAGGAAAACACAAGCAGGCTGCCACTGGACGAAACAAAGCTGGGCAGATTTCTCCCAGGAACAGAAAAAAAAATTAAAAACTGGTTTCTTCATGGCTGTTCTAATGGATGACTGCCTGCATTATGGCAGAAGTGCCCAAATGCATCTGGGAAAGGCTCCAGCCTGTGGTTACAGACTCCAGAGTGGCTGCAGGCATTTCACAGGTGCTGGAGAAGAAAGACTGCAGGGAACAGGAAAGGGGGAAACAAGCAGCTTCAGCAGGAACTACACCAAAAGGCAGCTGCTTGATTTCCCTCTCAAGTGCAGAGAAAGGCAACCTTCTGGGCAGCAGCTGTCACTGGACAAGTGATTATCAGAGATCATTTCTCACTTTTCCAAATAAATTCTAAATTAAAAGAAAACGTCGTTAAGTGTAGCGCAATCATGTTCTTTGCTTCTCCCTCTTTTTATTAAAAGAGATAGCAAATACCTTCCCCAGAGCAAACAAAACGTTTGATTTGCTCATGTGCTGAACACATGTATAATAAGTCATGGAAATGCCATGTCCATTTGGGGAGGATCAGGCTGCACAAGGCACTCGCTTCAGAAACTGAGAATTATGGTGCTGTGGCATTCCCAGCTGTTATTTCAGAGAGGAGACAAATGCTGGATGTGCTTTCATAAGGATTCATCCCAAAGGTACTCACAACACAAATGTTATTCTTTCTGCTCTCTGTTGAGGTGGTGATGGTGGGAGCTTTGCAGTAGTTCATATTTTTCACTGAATGTGTTAAGACCCTATCAGTTTAAATAAACTGTTTTTCTTTGCTCTCCCTACCCCTTTGTTACATTACCTCGGAGGATTTTAGAGCCTCACATTTCCTAAAGTGTTCAGAAGGAAGAATTTATTTATCATGCCCACAACATCAACATTCAGGTGCTGAGCTGGCTTTCCCTTTCTGTGCTAATTTGATTATTTCCTCAGCCAGAGAAATCTCATGTATAATCTAAGAAAATACTTAAGAAATATCTCTGAAAAAGCCATTATCCAAAACTGGAGAAGACAATTGCCCTCAAATAAGCAATTTATGACACAAAATATTTTCTCTCCTTCTAAGTAATCACCAAGAGCTCCTGAACTGATCTGTCAGTAAGTCTTTCCCACCTGCTCAGAACACACTTTGAAAAGAAAAAACATTTCTCAAACTTCTTGCCTTGCCATTTGGAGCAACTGCTTTTGTGGAAGTTCATCAGTAAAGAAGAACCTCTAACAGAAAAGACTTGAAAGGTGCTGACATCTTTCACATGCTTTTGGATTTGGAGATGATTTAATTTTTTTGTTAAAAACATTTTTTTTTGTATACATGGACATACACTTTACTGAAAGAAATGCTAAAAAGAAGACTCTTTTTGCTGTAGAAGCTGACACTTACTACATTCATCAGTCCCACTGCAGGAATAGTCCCCAAACCCAAAGAAACCATTTTTCCCATCTGTCCCCAGCTTGCAAATTGCCTAGAGGGAATTGCTTCAGAAAGCAAATTGATAGCTTTGTTTGCAATCAAGAGGAACACAATTTCCCTCAGTGATTGCTGAGAATGCCAGCACAGATAACAGAGAGAGACAGAAGTCTAAGGTTTATTATTTAACAGAGGACTAAGCATCCTGCTTACCTACACTTCTTCATTTTTACACTTGTACCAAACTAAGATGAGAAAGACCAACAGCAGCAAGCAAAGAAAACCATTATCCACAGGCTTCTGAGTGAAGTATCACTGTGATCTGTGGAAAAAAAGCTCAGAAAGAGAAAAACTCCCGGAGCCACAAACTTCACCTGCAAACTTTCTGTCAGGTCAGGGGCGTTCACACGAGGACTGAGCACACACGAGGAGCCCAATGTGTGTCACAGACTTTGATCCCTTTCCCCCTGAATGTCAAGGAAGCTCTGCCAAGGCTTCAAAGACTTTGCAGGCAGAACGTCTCCAGTTAATAATGGGCTATGCATGGAGTGACATTGTTAAAACACTTCCCTTTTTATATCCCTAAAGGAGTTTTATTGAGTTAAAATGATCCTTGAACAGCCTCTGGGCTGAACTGTAAAACACATTTGAAGAGCGTAAAATCTTTATTTATGCCAGGAATGTTTGAAACTCAAAAGATAAATGTCATTCAGAAAAACAAGCATGTCCTAGGTATTCAGTACGTAATGGGGCACAGCTGTAATAACAGTCAGTGAACCAGAGACTCCCTACATCATGTCATTAGCTCACTTTTAATAAGTCTATCTTCTTGTCCTTTTTATAAGGGCCATAGGGAAAGAAAGAAATATATCATCCCCCAAACATCTGTGCCTCTCTCAAATTGTCTCTCTTAGAAGACAGATCTACTTAAGGGACTTGCCTTGGGATATAGGTTGTAAAGTGCACACAACCCTCTCTAAATATGGATTTTATTTAAACAGGGAGCATCACACATCATTTGTGAGCTGCTGAAGACAGTGCAGCGCAGGCTGAGCACATAAATAGCATCAAAGTACCTGCAAATAATCAAATACATACATGGAAACAAAGCTTGGGGCTGAACTTATTCCCTTGAAGCCAGGGATTTCAGGCAAATAAAATTCGGGTTCTGAGGAGGTATTAACAAGCCTTCCAAGGAGCCACAGAAGTCTCTGCTTAAAACAGGACAGAAAAATTGACTGGTTCTTTCTCCATTGTAAATGTTTATCCCCCCAAGCTGAAATTAACATATAGCTTGGAATTTTCAGTGGCACAGGGAGATCAAGATACTGCAAACCAGCCATGTCAGCCCTTCAACATTCCTAATGATCCCAATTTCTCTATCGAGTGGTTACTTTTGTTCTCAAGGTTATTTTTTAAATAATTTTCATCCTAGCCTCTTGTAAAAACTCTGTAGTGGCCTATTGGTTACCTTCTTCTTAAAGAAACTGATTTCCTATGGCTTTTCATGCCTGGATTCAATAATTAAGCAAGATGATTAAACAAGTTACATGGCTTGTTCTGCTGCCTGGCTTTTAGAAGTATAAAAGATAAAAGGAGGTGACTCCAGATGATCAAACTACTGCTTGTCTAGGGAAGCTTGAGGTGACATTAGGTAGATCTGGGGTTTTGTTATTATTTATAATATAGTAATAGCTTTGCAGAAGATGCCTCAGTTTGGATGCAGGGGTGGTTACTCTCTAAGCTCTCTCTAGGAAAAGTCCCTGGCAGAGAAAGGAATCAAAATTTTGCAGGTGCACAACTGACTTGTGGAGAGGCCAAAGGTCAGGGTTAGGCACTTTTGGGCTCTCAACTGAGAAGCATATCCACTTTCTACAGTTATTAGGGAAACACTGACATTTCTAGCCGAAATTTAGCCCACAAAAAGCCTTCTATGTTTCCTCTGCAGTGATTCCTCTTTTTTTCTCTGATTTATTTACTCTTGGCACCTCTCTGCATCCTACGTGCATTGTGTGGAAGAGCTGTGGTGAGCTGAGGACAGAATTTGAAGAAGTCCCTTGTTACAACACCTCCCCTTTGTTCCTCTGCTGATGCCAGGATCCCTGACAGCACAAAACCCTTTGGAATTGATTTATTCAGCCTTATCATAGCTGAATTTAGCTGCTACCACCTTTTGCAGCTGCACTGTTCAGACCTTGGGTTAAAAGGCAGTAAGTCCTTAAGAACTAAGCTCCATTTAAAGCTGTTACACTGCGCTTTTAGTGATCAAAAGAAAACAATCTATCTTATTGCCACTGCAATGAAGAACTGAGGTATCAGGGGGGAAAAATAAGGAAAATATTTGGGGATTGGCATGAGTAGATTGGGAAAATACAGAAAATTAAATTATTTTCACTAATCCTTGATGTTAATATTAATTTTGCTGGAAGCATGAACACTGAACCATCAGAAATAATGGAAGGGGTAAGAGTTCAGAAAGATGCACATGCAGACTTGGTGTTTTGAGACTATTGGCGTATTGAGAATATTCAGATTGATGTGGAGCAGCTGCCAGGAAAATGTTGTTGCAAAAAGAGGATCACAGACTTGACCCTCTTGTTCCCATCTACCCTCTACAGGGTTTTCATTTTGCTCCTTCTGCTTGCTCTGCTCCACTGTCCCTCCGGTCTGACCTGGAATTGTGACCCCTCACGGTAACCCAGACCCATTTGGATATGGTACAGGGAAATTAAGGATAAAGCTCTCTTGGGACAGCATTCTAGACCTTACAAAGCTAAAAATGTGCTGCTGATATATCTCTTTTGTGATCTGACCAGTGAGGGAATGCAAGACAAATTATATTTTGTAATTAGACTTTAAGAGACTGCTTATATACATACTTGAAGTCTAATTTTAACAACTTGCAGAGTTTCTAAGGGAATTCTAATACAGTAAACCAACTGGCATGATCAAGAGATAGCACAATTAAGCCTGTACTAAACCACATCACCTAAATGTACTTAAAGAAAAAATGGGCTACGCATAAAAGTAGAAAATAAACTGCTTAAGTAGCCTGTGGGTTACAGTGAACAGAGCTGCTATTGCCTGAAATGCTTTGACTTTGCCACATCCCAGGTACTGCGTGTTCCACACCAAAATCAAAATCCACCTTGTAGTGTAAAGGCAGCAGCTCTGGGCCCTGGCAGGAGGCCAGGAGAGAAAGAACTTCCCTGGTCCTGGACAGTTTATCTTTTTGGACACTTTGCTGAGGTGATTTCTAAGTGCTGTGGTGAGGAACAGGCTGAAAGGAAACACCTTTGAGAGAAAAGACAGAAGCAGAGAGGGTAACCCAACAAGGATGCTCCAAGTCACTGATCCAAAAATCCAGAACAATGAACTACAACAGTAGCAGATTGAATGGACATAAAATGCGGGTTCCAGAGCTGAATTCACCTCTGTCTGCCGACTGCACAGTTAGACAGCCCCTCAGAGCATTGGGAAATGTAGTGAGTGGGGTCAGGAAATAGCCTGTTCTCACATTTTTATGCCTCCCACTACAGCTGATCTGTGATTTAAGGGGAAAACATACACCCTCTAGAGTGAAAAACATTGCAATAACACAGCCCACCAGGAGGATGCCTGCTTAGAACAATGTTAACTGTCTGTGTTTTCAGGAAGACAAAACTAGAAGCATTTTGGGGACATGGTGTGGGATGGGAGGATGTGGGAGGAGCCTTACTGAAGACAGGCATGTTTTCTGTCCAAAGCCTCCTGATGGAAGCTGTATGGTGCACAACTACAGAAATTTCAGCATCAAGTCTGGCAAACATTGCTCCTAAAAATTTGACACCTAACCAAATGCCAGGAAGGAGTCTAGAATTCTTCACAACTTTCAGAAAAATGGAGCCATGTCAAAAGAGAAGCAAATGGCAGAACAGTGCAGCGATGACAAAGGCTCTGATCCAACAGCCAGGGCACACTGCCGTGCTCACAGGGCCTCAAAGGCTTTAATCAGTCTCCACAGAAGGAGCGCAGCCCTTTTGTACCTCATCAACTGTGACACCATGATCTAATTCAGTATTCAGCTCCACACCCCCATCACGTTGGCAATAA
Source organism: Illadopsis cleaveri (assembly GCA_013399915.1). NCBI lineage: Eukaryota > Metazoa > Chordata > Aves > Passeriformes > Timaliidae > Illadopsis > Illadopsis cleaveri. The sequence continues at coordinate 92,780 of VXBB01023169.1, forward strand.
TTCAGAGTTGGTGAGACAACTTGTAAAGGAGAGAAAAAAGAAAAAAAAAAAAAAAAAAAAAAAAAAGCTGTGTTTTAAACCTCTCTAATTTAATGTTAGCTTTTTATGCGTCTAACATCAAAGCCTTTTTTCACTTCTATTTAATCAAAATTAATCACTAAGATTACTACAGTAATTTACGTTGGAGGTTATTGAAATGAGTGTTTTATTAAAATCTGGCTTTATTAATAAAACACATTCTGGCTAAGGAATCATGTGAGCCTGCTATTAGAGACTATTAACTGGGAACTGGGAGTTAATCATAACAGTCATGCTGCCAGGTTCTTTGACAGAAACACACACTGGATTTGCTCCTGCTTTTACTTTTACAGGAATATCCAAGTCAATTAGTTACCTTAGTGATGCCTTGGAAGGCTGACCTGAAACAGAGACTGGACAGAGCTAGAGAATAAAGCAGGTATTTATTGAAAGGCCTCCAGGGTACACCTTGGGCAGGACTAGAACCTGATCAGGGCTACACCCAAGGTGGACCCAAAATGGTCACAAAATGGACAAACTGTCACAAGGTCTTACATTTTTATAAGTTTTGGTCCATTTGCATATTGGGGTTTAATTGTTCAATTACAGCTTCAGGTTGTGAGGTCTCATCTTTCTTGTTCCTCCTTTCAGTCCACTGTTGTTTGTGCTTTTGAGCAGAAAGTTCTCCTTGTTTCTCAGCAGGAAAAGGATTTGTCTCCCTGCTCTGTGAAGAGCTGACTGGCACTTAATACGAGGCTCAGCACTGCATCCCTAGGCAGCACAGAATCTGCAAATATGCAAGCTAAAGCTTAGAGCCTCACTAGCACAGAGCAAATTCTGTAAATCAGGGAAAGAAAGGCGCACACAGAACGCGGCAGCTGTGAAGAAAGGAAAGGTGAGCAGGAGGAGACTCACCAGCCTGGTTGGTGGTGATGCTGACGGCAGCAAACTGCCTGGCCAGGGCGCTGAGGTCAGACACACCGTTGACGGCGTCGATCTCAAAGGTGTAGTTGGTGTGAGCCAGCAAGTCCACCACGGTGACGGTGGTGTTGGTGAGCCCGCTCTGCCGCGGCAGGAACCGCACGGCGCCGCTGCACGGCTCGCACTGCCGGGCGCCGGCCCCGCACTTCTTGCAGACGATGTTGAAGGTGACGTCCTTCCTGCCCCCCGTGTCCAGAGGCCAGCTCCAGTCCAGGATGACGGAGGTCTCGTTGATGTTGGAGATCACGTTTCTAGGGGCAGACGGCGGTCCTGCGAAAGGGAAATCAGGGAATGAAGTTTTCTCCCCCAAGATGCTCCTTGCAAGGGCACAGAAATATCAAAGTAAAAAACATTAATAACCAAACACTTCTGTGGAGACTCCTGAAATATTTCACTAGATTGCAGACCTAGGCTAACAAGAACCATGTTTCCTTATAAACAGAGAATCCCCTCAGAGTGCACTTCAGGATTGAGGGCTGAGAGTAACTGGTAGCAATATAAAATCCTATTTCTCCTTCTCGAGTCTGACAGGGTACAAGAAGGAGAAACACGGAAACAGAAGAGGCACAAACCCAGCCCACCAATTTCCAGCAGCCTGTCCAACACTCAGGAAGACACGAGAGGGAGTGGATGGCTGGCTGCAGTGGGACATGAGAGGAAGCAAGCGAGCGAGCTGTTGTGGAGGTACAGATGGAGCAGCGAGGATGACAGCCCCGAGCAGAATGACGCTACTCACTGGTGCAAGCCATGGATGGAGGGTCTTTCTCAGAGCGAAAGTAATTCTTTTCACACCTGCAGTTCAGAGATGCATCTTCGTAGGTGGAGCTGTGAGGGGGGCATTTGGCACACTTCACGTTGCCAGCAGAGGCTTTGTAGAACCCAGCTCGACAGGCTGCAAAGTAACAGGAACAGAGTTTTAAATTCCAGGGACATCTTGATTCTAACATGTGACTGCTGCCCTGGAACCTACCCATATGTGGATCACAGTTTGCAGACATTTATGGTCTAAAATTACAGATTTTTCTCATAATGAGCACTGACAGAAATAAAACCTCTTGGTAGAACAGAGTTCATGCATCAGCTTGGATTTACATTTAATTTTGCCCAGAAAACAAAACAGTGTTTTGCATGACTAAAAAAAACATGTTCTATGCTTCATTTTGAAAACTTCACTCATTTTTCTTCTCTTCTGCTTAATTTGCCAAAACATTAGCCCTATCCTGCACAAGAAACTAGCTTTATCCTCTCTCTGTTGCCACCATTTTCTTACAAGGGCACACTGATTGTAAACTACTTCTCTTCAGTCCATCAGGTCAGGAGTAAGCAAGCCAAAACCAAGAAAATAACCTGAAAAGAGAAAGATCTCTTCCACTTTTGAATGATCATGTCAATGAGATGTTTCTGATACTATCAGACACTTGCATGACTTGTATAAGAAAGATTTTTTTGAGGGTTAACAAAGTCGTTAGATGGGCAGCCTGAGGTGGGGAAAAGGTCTGAACAAATATCCCAGTATCTTTGTAAGTGATGGAGGAGGGAGGGATTGTTATTGTCTATCACCAAAACCTAAATAAATATCTGGGCAAGGCAGATTTCTTGGTTAGTTCCCGGTGCCAAACACCTGAGTGAAATGCTCTGGCAAATAGTGAGGGAACAACTACTCTGCTCTTTTCTGAAATATCTTAATAGGGAGAGCCTCCTCCCCCTGCACTGCACACAGCAGGAGGAGCACCAAGAGTTTCACAGCGAAGTGCCAATCTCAGCCACCCTTCAGCACTTCCCAACCCTGGCAAAAGGCAGCGCTTGGCTGCAGCTGCTCCTCCTGACTCCCAGGCTACAGCAAAGCAGCTGGGAAAGACAGATCCTGCTCCAAGTTCTCTCCTGCAAGCCCTGAGGAAACAATCCAGAGTCTGAGCCTCTGAGTCATGGGCCCAACAGACAATCTGCTACAGCAGAACTGCTAAAAATGCCCTGGTGTGACCAGCATGGACCTGCCGGGCCTGGCACAGCCCGTCCAGCTGGCATTTCTGGTGTTCCCCTCTCCTCCGAGGCTGCCAAGGGGGTTGGGGGATTCCCATCCAACTTGAGGAAACAAAGGAAACCCAAGTTCTTCTTACAGCCCTTCACTAGGAGGAAGTGCAGCAGGAAACAACTGGGTTTGTTTCTGTGTGGGTTTTTTTTGTTTAGCTGTTGTTTTTGCAGCCTTTTATGTCTCAAATGCCATTCCCTCCCATGTGCTGTCCCATGAGGTACCTCAGGCAGGTCCCTCTGGGTGACAGAGGAACCTCCAGTGATTTTACTGCCTGTGTTTCCAGCCCTGAGACAACAAGCCAAGCAGGAAAGAAAATATGCCAATCCTGTTCTTGCCAGCAACAATAACTGAGCAAACACAATAAGGAATAAATATCACACTTCATCAGCTTAATTCATACAGAGAACTTCTATCAAAACTTCTCATGGAAACTTGCTACCAGATATTAAACTCCAGTGCTTAACCAGCTTGAAGGGACACTTTTACATTTATGGGCAGTCACACATGAGACAATGATGTATTTATGATTCTAGACAGTAGTGTTTTTTAATAAATACATATGCTAGTTTAATGTAATGGCCAAAAAGAAAGACCCTACCACCAGTGTTTTAATAAAGCAATGAATTTAATATAAGTAAGCAAGCTTGCATTAGAAGTTGACAGACTCAGAGGGGTGAAGAAGAGAAATTGCTCCATTAATCAATGTCCCTTTCATCCCTCAGGGGAAAACTCATGGACCTCATTTAAGAAAGGGTGGTGATGGTCAGAGTGAGGGGGTGAGCCACTCAGATTTCTGCTGTCCCAATATGCCCTAGCAAGGGCATCCCAATCTCATGTCTTCCCCTCAGGCTGTCTTGCACTTTCTGTCTTTGTCTGTCAGACCAATTTAAGATTACTCCCAACAGGAGCCCAAAGAGGGGGGGGGAAATAAAAAAGGCATTTACACTTGAAACTGAAGCTCAGAACTGGAGATGACAATGAAAAATATTGTCAAGGTACTTACTATGATTATTCCTTTCCCAACCATTTTTTTTTTAATTCTGAGAGAAATGCTGAGTATATAAGAGAGGAAAAAATAAAGTTGTTACTTCAAAATGCATTAATTTCTCTGTCAGACAAATTGGATTACATGTACTGGTAGAAGAAAGTTTGGCTTTTTGAGGCAAGTACCATGTTAGGTTAGATTCAGTTAGGTTGAAAAAAATCATAGGAATTATTGGAAGAAGTCTTCACAGAACCTCTAATTTTAGCATGGAAACCAGCTGTGAACAGCAGTTGCTTTTTCTCAACAATTTCTTCCAAAAACTGAGATTTTTTTTCTTTCCCTCACCATAGGGAACAATGCAGGATGAAGTAGATGTAATGAGCAAGGAAAAAAAAAACCTGAGCACACTAAAAGTGCGTAAAGGAAACTTTTGAAGTTTCTACATATGTGATGTAAACTGTAGAGCAAAGCTGGCTGGTTTTGCTTTTTTAGGAAGATCTCCTCAAACCTGTTGGCTCTGGTGACTCCTGTGGTAACATCCAAATGCAGCATTTAAAAACTGTATTTTGTGTGATTTCAGTCTCTTTTATTTGAGTGTGATGCCAGGATGACTTTATTGAGTCACATGTTAGTAGGAATTTCAGGACTCTGGTTGTCCTTGTTGCTGTGTGAAAATGAATTTCCTTAAGCTCTAACTGATGAGTCTGTCTCAGAGACAGAGAGCAGGGAAAGTTAATTCAGGGGAAAACAAATGCATCTAACAGTCTGTGGCAGCTACTGATTAAAGGAACGTGATTGTCTTTTCTGCAGCAAAGTGAATTTTGCCTCAGCTTGACTAATCTGCCTGGCATGAAAACACGCTCCTAATTAAGGGTTAAATTATTTATTTGAATTGGAATTCATTTTAAATTAAAACATAAATCTGTTAGTAAATAAGAGCACTTTAGCATTCAGGTCCTGCAGGCCCCTGCACACACAGCAATCCCACCAATTCCCAGCTGTAAACACCAGGGAGCAAGTGGAGCCTGCACTGGTGACATCCCAGCATTCCAGGCTTGGCAAGGCCCATCTCCTGCACAAGGTCAGAGAAACTTCACATGCAAACTGTCTGGCCCTCCCCAGCCCTGCAACAGCTCTGCTTTCTGTGCTTTTCAGGCAAGGCTGGAGCATCACAACACGCTGGAAGTGGATCACACATCCATGGTGCTGGCTGATCAGCACACACCAAGTTTGTTTCCTCTCTTTGTTCCTCTGCTCCTCACTGAAAGAGCCCAGGGATGAGATGGCACTGAGGCATTAAGGCACAGCATTTACAAAGAAGGGAATTCAATCACAAACCTCACAGAGAGCACATCCTCTGAGCGTGCATTAACTCTGGGACAAACCTCCTGTGCCCTGCAGAGAGGACAGGGAAGCATTCCCCCTGGAAGTGGCCACTCTTAGAGGGGCTTTGCAAACTATTCCCACTGCCACCTGAGCAGCAGCAGATGTCCTCAAGTTGCACTTGAGGCCACAGGATGACCTTGGGCTGGGCAGGTGTGTTAGGAAGAGAATCACAGAATCAATTAGGTTGGAAAAGGCCTCTGAGACCATCAAGTCCAACTTATCACCTACCACCACCATGTCAATGAGACCATGGCCAGTCTTTCCTTAAAATGCTGCTAACTGGCTCACCTCAATGCCCACACACAGCCTTGCATCTTTGAACTGTTCTCCAGTTCCTTTTAAAAGTGTTTACACTGCTTCCCGCCCCCTGCCTTTTTTTCACTATGGCACCCCATTCACCAGCAAAACTTATAATGTAGGTTTCTTTCAAAATCCCTCAGAGCAATGTAACCACCTTCAGCAGCTCTCATTGTTTATTAGTATTTGAAAAGCCATAAATACTATAGCATTCTACATGTCTGTATCATCTTGTCTCTCTCCTGAGCCTCTGTGCAACTTCTTGAATACCAACTCAGCCCAAAAAGGCTTCTAAAAATTCCTATTTCCATTGAACTTCAGGCACACTTTTTTGTCATCACACCTGAATAAAAAAAAACCCACTTAAGTGAGCAGCTCTCAAAACTAAAGGCTGTTGCTGTACATGCAGAGCAGGCTTTCTCTGTGATGGGCTGTGGTGCTGAGGGAAGAGGGAAATAAGATTAAGACAGGCTCTAATGAGGGATAAAAGCTCTTGATGTGATTGGACCCCATTAGCACTACTGTAAGAATATCCCCAGAAAGAGGTAAGGACGTTGACTTTCTCTCCTTGCCTGCAGGATTCCATTCTATCTGTTGAAGAAATAAAAACCTACAAATGTTCTTAGTATTTGTATTCCTACGTCATCCATGAGATACACATGGGGCAAGGACTCAGTGAAAGGTGACACTGAAATGTCTCTAGGAAAACACTCTTCAGAATTAGAACTTCTCATCATTTACACCTGAAAGCTGCTGCTAGCACCAAAAAAACCAAACAAACAAACAAAAAAAAACCCCCAAAACAAAACAAAACAAACAAACAAAAAAATCAGTAGTATTTAATCTTCCTCATGCGTAAATTTCTGCTTTTTTCCTCCCTGCTTCATATTTTATAGTGATCCGTGACCTTAACATATTTTANCCTACCAGAATGTGTGAGGCATTGAGGCTTCTCTGCAGTCAGTTTTGGGGGACAGAAACCTTAGTGGATCACTTGAACAGGTATTTAAATCAGAAATTTAATAAACCCATGTTTATAAGCACCAGCTTTTGCTTTCCCTAAACAAAGTGGTTTTCCTAACTCAAAGACTTGACACTGAGATATATTAAGCTATCATTTCATCAAACAAAGTAATTTCATGTTTTGTTCTCTTAAAAAAACCCCTTAATCTGCAGACAGATGAAAAATAACTTGCTAATTCAAGCAGCACTGTAATGTCAAGTCTAAATTAAAGAAATTCCAGAGAAAACCCCATCAGAACAAACTCAAACAGTAAAAAAGAGAAGGTTGTACAAATACACACATGAAGAATTTTAAATGATCAGTTGGCAAGGATAAAAGGCAAAGAAATGCTTCTTCCCTGAGCTGAACTTAACACTACAAACTCCTCAAAGGCAAAACAGACATAGTATTGTGATGGCTTCAAACAAATTTAAATTTATTTATTAATTTTAAATAAAAATTAATTCAGGCCGAGAGTGTCACAAAGGGACAACTGTGGCAATGCTCTGGTTTAGTCTTTGCTCAACCTCCTCCCTCTATGTCAGAACTCTAAAAAAATCAAAACAAGAATAACCAATCCCCCCCAGAGTAAAGCAAACAGACCTGGCAGCCCCTGTCCCACAGGCCACCAGCTTGTGATAAGGTGTTTCCCCTCCAGCCCAGCAGAAAAAATCAAGATTGTGCCTGGTAATCCCCGTGGGCTAGATTTAGCTAAAGAGTAAAAAAACAACTGTCCTAGCTTGGGGATGTTTCTGTAATTTCCCTGTGATCAAAGCAGGCCAGATGAGCAGGTTCAGAGCAGCAAAGGTATTATAAAAATAAAAAAGAATAAATTAATTTCCATGCAGATCCTTACCCAGTACCCATCTCACACTGAATGGCAACATCACATAAAAGTGGAAGGCCAAGAGAGAATCACCATTTGCCATCCCTAATTATTTCAACCTTGCACCTACAGCCCAAATACCATTTCAAAAACCTGGAAATACAGGGTTAGAGATTTCTGTTAATTTATTTTTTTAACAAAGGTAATTATATTAATCATCATTGTACTGTATGTAGACTACCCAATAATTTGCAAAAAAACCCTCAAATATTGGTCTCAGCGCATTCTGCTCCAGCCTAGGTAGTTGATGTGAAGTGCAAAAATTCATCTTTCCTTCAATTTACCTTCAAATTTGTTACCTTTTTTTGCCAAATCAATGTACCCTTGGTTTTTATTACATGACAGGAAGACCAGCTGCTCCTGACGTGTCCTCTCGAAGCCATTCCTCATCTTACAAAGATCTATCACGAGCTTATCTTCTCTGTGATGAACAAACACAAACTTTTCAATCAGCTTTTACAGGAATATCTTCTGATCCTTTGATCATACCCACCTCTGTTTCTACACTGCCATTTATCCAGTGGAAAATGTCCTTATTTTTTCCATAACATGTCTGATGAAACCAACTGATTTATATATTGGACTACAGATTACATCTTGCTCTCAAACACATTTGGGCCTTGTTTTTTATTTTGAGCAATCCACAGAACATCTCTCCCAGTTGTCTGTGTCAATGCACAGATCCCAAGTCAAAACAGTTAATTCAGACATATAAAAGGTATAAATTTTCTCCCAGGGATGGAGGGAAGATGATGATGCATTTGCTGAGGCTGAATACTCTTTTGCAACTTTCCACCTCTGTTAGCACATACAGGAGACTGGTGCTGTCCCTGTGAGAAAATTAATGCAGAATAGGCTCCAAATCCAGTGTCACCTTCTAATCAAAATGCTGCCTGGTGGCTCGTGTGATGTTGCAGAGAGCTCAGCCCAGCTCCCCAGTGACACAGGTCCACTACTGCCATTTGCATGAATTAGTACTTTTGTGAGGAGTCTCAGCAGAGCTGTCAAATTAATTGGAAAAGAAATTTAACAAACACCTTCTCCCTCAGAGATTTGCTCTCGGGTCAGGGTTGAGGCACATTGCTTGAGCAGTGTGGGGGAAGCTTGTGTTCCTTACACCCTTGCTGAACTTATTTATTTTGTTGGTAAAAAAGACAGGACTTTGGTTTCCTGTGCTGTTAATTCAGTACCTGTCACAAGCAGCCCACTGACATAAAAAATACAATCTATTTCTAATGCTGCTTTTGGCTGGGGTAGGATTAATTTTCTTCATAGTAGCTGCTCTGGGGCTGGGTTTTGGATTTGTGCTGAAAGCAGTGTTGATAATTCAACAAAGTTTTTATTTTTTCACTGCTAAGCAGAGCTCCCACAGTCTCAAGGTCTTTTCTGAGCGGGCTGGGAGTGCACAGGGATTTGGGAAGGGACACATCAGGGAGAGCTGACCCAGTTTGGCCAAAGGGATATTCCATCCCACCTTTCCTGGGGATGGCTGAACACCTGCCTGCTGATAGAGAGTGAGGAATCAACTCCTTGCTTTGTTTTCCTTGTGCATGGTCTTTGTTTTCCCTATTAAACTGACTTTCTCTCAACTCACTCGAAGTCTTTCTCTCAACTATGCTAAAAGCAAAGTTTTCTCACTTTGCTCCTTTGATTCCCTCCCACAGCCCATGAGGGGAGAGGGAGTGAGTGGCTTAGCTGTCAGCTAGGCTTAACTATGGCAATTTCATAACACTAAATAGATCAGATACTGATAAAACAAAAATAAAAATAAAATGGTTCAGGGACTAGAATGTCTATACATTAATTTTCCACAAATTCTCACTTTCTCATACCTCAAATTTGGTTTATTTTCCCAATTTAACATATTTTTGAATTCAGCCACTGGAGGCAAGACATGGCCAGAGGCAATGAAATTTAGGAAACAAACACTAGAGATACTTTAATGTCCTCCCTTCCAAAACACAACCAATCAACAACAACAACAACCAACCAAAGTTCACATTTTTAAGCACTGATGTGAACAGGTGCTGAAAAGCTAAAACTGAAGCTAAAATTGTGTGCTTATGACTCATTCAGTGCTACTTCCACTGCCAGCCACTGACTTAGTACTTCTTGAATTCACTGAGAGCTGGTGCTGGGAAAGGGAAGCTCTTAAGAAGAGAAATGGTGCTGCAATGGCAGGCACTTAAACTTGTAGGAAAAAATCCCTAAGGTTTAAGCCACTGCCATTAAATCTGAGATATAATTTAGGGTATCAAAAAATGGCTGTAATTTGTAGCAGTGTACAGGGAACAGCCATTGCTTTGCTAGTGATGCTGTTAATGTCACTTAATGGCTGCATCTATGTAAGTATTTTAGCCACACTTTTAAAGCAAAATCCCATTTCTCCCCCTCTTGTCATGGGATTCACAGCATAAAGTGTGTCCAGACCACACAAATATATATATTCCAGGTATACTGGAAGATGTTCTCCCTGCTACAGGAAGTCTATAGGACCTGATAGAGATTTTCTGAACTTAAATGCTTAAATTGTCATGGTGTTGGCACAGAGTTCTTAATTCCAGTTGCTGAATGCAATGATCTGCTCCTATTTGGCCACACTCCTTGCTAATGTAGACTGAAGCCATGAGCACCAGCCTTCAAATATCTCTGTGCTCTCAGAATTGTTAAATTTTTATCTAAAGCCATTAAACATATAAACAAACATTGTCACGTGCAGAGAGGTTTCANGTTGTTAAATTTGCTGGATGCTTCCATAAGAACAAAATGGAAAAAGACCATCTTTAGATAAAATCATCCTCTTTTTGCCACTACCAGCAATGGCTTTATCCAAAGCTATTAAACATATAAACAAATATTGTCACGTGCAGAGAGGTTTCAGTGATTGCTAAAGGAAAGCTTTAAACAGAAGACCCAAAACATTACGGCTTCAGCATTGTCAGAACCTCCTCCTCTCTTCATGTGCCTTTTTCACCGACTGTATTTTCATCCTTACAACAGAAAGCCTGAAAATTAAACAGTTCCAGCCCCTGGGGACATCTGTGAGCTGACAATCTCCTCACAGCTGAAAAGAAAGGCTTTCACAAAACTATCTGAACACTCAAGTGCATTTCTACATTGTGTGCTTTAGCTTTTGCCTCTTCTTCATTGCTATTTTTCCTTTTTAAAAAGACATTTCTTAATTACCTAACATGGATTTTGTATGTGTGTATTAGAAATGTCTGGGTTTGCAGGGTAAGCAATTATCTCCTGAACAAAAACCCAATTAAAAGTAAATTTTTTAAAAATCCCACAGTTCAGCACTTTTATTCACTTGCCTGCTACCTGTGTGAATCCAAAGGGAGCAGAATCTCAGCTGTTTAACAAACAAAGAATCTGATGTACTGCATTTTACAGGGTATTTGCTACAGAATTAAATCCTCACAATCAGTAACAGACACAAGAACTCAATACCAACAGCATTCATTCTCAATGCAGAAAATTCATCAGAAGGGACAGGAAACGAAGTTTGCATTGTTCTGCTCAGTGCTTTCCCTAACAAATAATATTGTGTGCTAATAGCCAATGCCACATGTTCAATTAACAGTTTGCAATTCCACTGGACTTTATGGGGAAAAGAATCAAAAAGCAGCATTACAATGCCTTTCATGGCTCTGCATTGTGTTATATGGAAGGTTTTACTACACAGGCACCATGCCATTTTCTGAGTGAAGGAACAATATTGCAAACACCATGGATTTAACTACAACATTGGTTTTAGATTATTTTTTTTCCCACTTCTTACTTTAACAGTCCAAAGCAGAAACCAAGGAGGCTGAAAGGACATCCAAAACCCTCAAAAAAGATGGAATCTTTTAGGGAATCCACCATGAGATTTGACATTCTGTGTCCATCAGGACCAACTGATACAGGATAGGGTGGGGTTTGTTCCCTACTAGGGACATTCCTACCTACTCCCACTAGAATTCTTTGGAGTTTACTAAGAGGTTTGAGCCAGTTATTTCTGCAGTTGAGCTGAAATAACTTTTGTGCTTTATCCTGGAAATGGGGAAGTCAAATTCCATCTGGTTACTTTGCTTAGCAAAACTCTGATCACAGGTCTGTTTCTAAAAGATCAATTTTACTTTTTCTGAACAAATCTCAATACAATAAAAAAGACTGTCTTCTTTGTAGGCTATTTCAAGAACAAGAATCCAGAAAAAAGAATGCTGTACACATTAAACTGGTACAAATGGTACAAAATAGCTCATAAACCCAAACAATTTTAAGCAATCAAGTCAAGAAAATCTGTTCTTGAAAATCAAAGTCATAACAGAAATAATTTCCTGCTTATTGATTTAACTTTGACTGGGGCACACACATCATCCAGACTTTTTTTTTTTTTTTTCCCCCACAAAATACTAAATTTTAAAAGCCAATACAGAGAGGGGAATAGGAAAAAGGTTTGTCCTTGACTAAGTGGTTACACATCTCACATTCACTGCTAACCAGGGCATTTCTGAGAGCCCAGGGCTGATGGATCAACCTCTCCACCTGACAAAAAAGCTTTGCAGATTGGTGAGATCCCATATGAGCTTTCTAGCCACAGCTGGAGGTCCCAGCCTTGTGCTGGGATGGAATGTGAACCACAGGTGGACAAGGATTTAGCTTGGGATAACTCTGGACTACAAATACCCCTAGAAAAAGCTCCTTAAACTGTGTCTTTCTGCAAAGCCATGATCAGGAGTTCTCATTTCCCCACCAAAGCCACAGAGTAAGGGTGTGTGTCAGCTCTGAGCATCCCCTGTACAGTTTTTCTTCTATAAAAGGCTCTGTGCTTCAGACAGGCATCCAGTTAAAGTGTAATAGTAATAATGTCCATGTAAGTCACTAAAGCTTTTGTACTTTTTTTCCTTCCTCCTCTCCTTGCTGCCTGTCCTGTGTGTCAGATTAGAAATATACAACAAGTGATTACGATAGGCAAGTGTAACTGTATTTTGAAGGTACTGTCAAAATGCATTAGCACAATTAGAGCCCAAGTAATCTGAAATGATCTCCCATTAACGTGAATGTCATCAGTGCTGTGGTCTGCTGCCCTGACATCATGAAGTGACACTGTGACAGCTTCCCACAGTCACAAACCTGGCACTGCAGATCCAGCACCACGCCACAACAGCTGATTAATCCCTCACATCCCCACCTGGTGCCAAGGAAATGGCACACACAGCCCTTCCCTTCATCTTGCTCCCTCCTTATAAATTAACTGTGCACTGAACATCCTCTGGGCTGCCTTCAGTGCTGCTAAATAAATCCTAAATACCCCTGTCTGGGCCAGGCAAGGGCAGGGGTGGGGACAGGGACCTTCCTCCAGTCCCATCACCAGTTTCTCTGCTGCTCTGTGCTGCTGTGTTCAGGTCCAGCTGTGAACTGGGACATTTATCTGCACTTTCTAACTGTTCCCTAACAAGGAAAGCTTTCCTTCTACATTAGGATTCCCTCTTAAAGAACATTTTGCTCCTTTTCCACTTCTTCTCTTGGCTGCAGTGAGGACTGGGTTAAATGTGTGTGCAGCAAGCATTTGAAAGAGGCAAGCAGCAAAAGCAGCAAGCAGGCTTGTTATTCTTGATGAATAATGTATCTTAAGAGCTGTAATGCTTACAATTGATTTAACAGCTGCCAACAGCCCCAGTTTAGAAAAGAGTGAGGCAATGCTTGTAAATTTGGCTTGAATCAGATCAGTCCTCCCTGTTACCCTGCAAGTGGGAAGTGTTACTGCCCTGCCTGCTTGGTGGCACCCTCCTTGTGCTCCATCTGTGGCAGTGGGAACTACCTCAGAAGTTATTCCAGAAGTGACACAACTGTGATGGATTCAGTGCAAGACTCACACCCAGTTTCACAGGTGCCCACTTCCAAAGTGCAGAAGTCAGTTCTAAACTCAGTGGATGATTATGGGCATGAAGGAACAGTAATTCCCAGAGGGACACGTGGAGCACTTCCTGTGCACCTGACAATTCTCTCACTCTGAATCTGCAGGGGGCAAAATAATTATATAAATTCACCGTTCACATTAAGCTGCTTAGCAGCCAGGGGCAGAAATTCCAGACTTGTGGCTTTTAGGATGATTTATACCTGTCAGTCTTTGTGTACCTGCAGTACTGCCAGCTCTGTAAAGAAAGTTGGTTTCACAGACACAACTTCTTAAAGAACTGAAACTGCTGTCAGCATTTCTTTCAGCCCTCTTGAACATATCAGGTTTTTATATCACATTCTAAAATCCTAGATTGGCATTTAAAACTGAAAATCTTCCCCTGCACTCTCCAAAGTCTCCAGTAAGATATGGATATTTTTGCCTCATTCGTATTACAGTAATTTCTGCATCTTTTACATCTGTGGCACAACAAAGTCAGAAAAGGAGTTAGAGCTCATCTAGTAACAAAGGACAGTGTTCTATTAAAAAAAAACAACAACAACTTCTTCCTATTAAAAAACCCCTCCATTCTTGTAAAGCTCCTGTTTTACAAAGGGATCCCCTCACAAGGTTAAGGCAGCACGATCCCAAGCCTCTGCAACTGCATCCCAAAACCTCCAAAATAGCAGAGGAAGGAAAATAAATCTCTCACAAATTAGGAATACTTATCCATGGTGGATTCCTTGTGTGCAGCTAATAATCAACCATTTTAAGGAAGCTGTAATGGCAGCAATCACCAAATAAACCCAACCCATTTTCCCCTTGCATCTGAAATGTGGAAAGGATACAGTGGAGCTCCCTCTCCATTTTTTGTCTACCCTTTGACTTCTTCAGCTTTTTTTACAGACACCTTTCTCTGAAAAAAGGTCTAAAAAAGAAACTCATGGCCCTTTCAAGGGCTACTTTTGATTAGGTAATTTGTGCCCTATAAAAGCTTTGTATAACCAAAACAATTTGAAAATTAGGCCTGTAAACAAATACCAAGTTGAATTAACTACAGGACCATCAACAGAGGGAAGGAAATATTTCAGGAGATAAAGAAAAGAGCAGAAAATAATCATGGAACAACAATAGGAGGAGAGTCTAAAATTTTTTAATTAGCATTTTGTCATCTAGTTTCTTTTATTTTCAAATCAGTTTACTACCTCAACATTCATTTGCACTAAGATACCATTGTCCAAGTAAAAAGTAGAAGCTGTGTGCAATAGCTAAGTAATGTCCCTCCTAATATAGAGGAAAAAATTACTGTGTTATTTTCACAGCCAAACATTCCCTGAACTGCAGCTTACTAAAATAACTCAGTTTTGTAAGTGCTCCTGAAACAGTTCCAGCTTAGGCAGGAGAAGAGTTGGCCTGGATGAGCAGTTCAGAATCCACGTGGTTATTTCAGTCTTTGTTTTGGCTAAATTTAATATTGGCTCTTTGGGGATGGACTCTCAGAGGTGAGGCAGAAAAGGGCCACTTAAACCCTGCCAAGTTCAGTGGGGAAAAAAACTTGGAGTGACAGCCTGGTTATCTAATTGTTAGCAGCAGGCAGCAGCAATTTTAAGTAGCAAATTAATATGTTTGGGGGTTATGCAAAACAAGAATAATTTACAACGAATTGGTATCAGGAGCAGTTTTAATCAGCCACGATCTGAAAATCCTGAATTCCCATTAAAATAAATTGGAATTGCATTTGCTTCCACGCAGCCTGCTTTTGACTGCAGGAATTTTGAGCAGTGAAAAGAGATTAGCAGGGGCTTGGCTTTATCTTTAGGCTTTATCTCTCTAATTATATATTTGAGACTGGTAAAATGAGTACACGGAATAATGGAAAAAGTTATTAAAAAGTTGCTGTACAGGCCGTTTTTGTTGCCCACATATGGAAAACAGGATTCAACTCCAAGAGATCCTCAGCTACTGAAGCAGTGAATAAGTTCAGGGGTAAAGAGAACAGAAACTATAAAAGAAGAAGTGGAGGAAATAAAAACTATCTCCCCTGGAACATTTAAAGGGTTGTTTCCAGGGGTGACACCAGAGCAAGGGAGCATGATCAGATAATAAATGATAAAAAAAATAACCAGGCAGCACGAGAAAAGTAGCTAAAGTTGATCTTGCCTCTGGGGAGAGAGTGGGAGTCCTCTTCAGATCCCTGCCCTGCTGTAGCTCTGCAGTAAGGCCCTTCCTTAAGGGCCACCTCAGGGGCCAGGAGCTTCTTGGATGGGCCTTTAAAACCCACAAAATATTCTTTTGAATTATGAAATATTCACAAATAGAAAAAGCAGACCACAGCCAACAAGCACCTGGGATTCTTCACTGTCAGAAAGAGAACACAGGACTAGAAAACCACTTGTCCCCATCCTACCCCTGGCAGGATCCCCCATCCATAGCAGTCCCTACATTTCACAGAATTACACCAATATAACTAGGTAAGGTCTATTTTTATCTTTCAGCAAAACATCTCCTGTGTATTGCTATTTTTCTTAGCTACACCTTCACAATTTAATCTGAAGCTCTGTATTTTTATAGTTGGCAATAAGGTAAAATCACGCCCCCCCTTCGCAGCAGCTCAAAAGATTACTTCTAATGCACACATAATAGGAATATTTTTGAGCTTTTTCTTTGGTTTTTTTTCGTTGAGGTTTTATTTGGGGGTTTGCACATCTTTGGCTCAGCAGTAATTTCTATCAGCTTATGTTAAATAGCTGCTTCATCAATTTCAGTTAAAACCAAATTAGCCTGAAATTAAGCCAGGATCTATACAAGAGCAGCAGTAACTTAAATAAATCAATATCAAACAACAACCTCATCTGAAGCTAGACAGCTTGCTGATGTGCTGAACAAGAATATAAGCACTGAATCCAAACAAGAGTTCCTTAAATCAGAATAATGTCCCTCTATGTGCTTGCAATTATCCAATAAAGCTGTTCTCACTAACAGGGATGTAAGGCATGTCCAAGAGAAAAACTGACACGAGCCAACATGATTGCCTGATAAACACAGATAAAAATCTGTGCTGAAACATGCACAGCAAAATGACTGATCCTGGCATTTCTAACATTTCTGGGGGGAAATCCCCACACATGCAGGGAAGAGGCCAAAACCACACAAACTCTACAGAAGTAGGCTGATTATTTAGTTTCTAAATTTTAGGACAGCACTGTTGAGTCCCATCTTGTCCTGTTTTTCCATTCTCATTGTCTTTCCACAGTCGAGTCCCAGGACTTCTTTATCTTTTCACTTTGCTTTCTTAGCTGAGCACTGAGTGTTCTTCTCCTGTGACAGCTTTCCCACATTTGGCCTCTCCTAGCTGGGCACCTGAGAGTGCAGAATAAACCACACCAAAAAAATCACATTTCTGTTCTCATTATGCTCCTCTTTTCACTTTACTTGTACAATTATATTTTCAGAACAGCTTTCTGTGATTTCCTAAAGACTTATTAACCACACACACACATATATATGGAGAAATGTATAAAAACCAATAAATTAATGCACTAATATCAGTTGTGGGAATTTATTAGGGAGAAAAATGAATGCACATATTCCATTATTTACTATTTTATAATCCTAAACATTAACTATGAAGAAAGCACAATCTTTGTCAGCATTAGCCTGTTGATTTCCTTTAGCTATCTGCTGTTTAATTAAGCTAAAGAAGCAATGAAATCTCTTCATTATCTTTACCACTAATTTTCTGCCTCCAATATTAAAAATCCAGCACAAAAGAAAGACAGTAACAACATTCTCTGGTTTATTTTGCTGTTGAACTTTGGGCTTCATAATGGATGAGAATATTAAAAATAAACAAATAAATAAAAAGAGAGAGAACAAGGAACGAGAGAGAAAGATGATCAGTTACAATAAAATTTTAAGTTGCTTCATACAACCAGAACATCTTACATTCCTTTCCAAACTTTAAAGAATACCATTGTCTTAGGGATAAGATGGTGACTTTTCTGATTTTGAGTTGAAGACTATTGTTGTCAGACATGTCTGATCTTTCATCCAGTGGGAGAATCTGGTCCCCCTACCCAGCACCTGGTGGTGAAGTGAATGTGCACAGTGTTTATATTAAAAATTCCACCAACTCTGCCCAGAACAGCCTCCAGAAAGTGGCACTAAGCAAAATGCTGTATCTGTGTAGAAAGTCTCCATTTTTAAAAGTGGTCTCAACAGCTACCCAGAGGAAAAACACTGCTGAAATTTGGAATTATTCGTAAGAGCCTAAGAAGTGTTCATAAAAAAGTGAGGCAAGTGCAAGAGAAAAATGCCTGTAGTCAAGAAATTAAAGCTAACATCTTAAAAGATGAAAAGGAAACTACTAAAAACAAATAGTGTAATGATTTGGCAAAGGAGATTCTGAGATCATTGCAAGCAGAGGGCTCAGGGTTGGATGTGACAAAGAGCCACTGTGGCAAACCAGCAGCACTGTCACGCAGCAACACAAACCTAAGTGCAAAATTACTCCAGAAGCTCTTTTTAAGCCTTTAATATCTCTGAATCTCACTTTCAACCCTTGCCACAGCATGAATTTATTACCAACAAAGAAGCATAAAGACTTTGCTGCCATGGGTGTGAGCACTGAGCCGTGGTGAGGACCCACATCTTGAGCACACGTGTGCTGGGACCTGGGGGGCTCCTCTGGCAAAGTGGGATTTAAATGGCTCAAACAGCCTTGTTCTTACCAGCTAAAACTCAAGTGTCTTGGCAGAGTGGCTGAGAAACGCTGCTGCAGCACTTCCCTACTCTAATCCTGGCAGGAGCTGCTGTTGTTAATCTTTTGCTTTCCTAAGGACTAAATTCATTATTATTTTAAATAGACGTGGCAGATGCTGAACTGGTGCTATTCATGCATCCACACAGAGATAAGGAGCCCTGCTTTTGCCCAAGTGATGCAACTCCACTGACAGTTAATATCCTTTAATTATGTCCTTTAATCCTAATATTGTCATAAATAAGGTACTTTGGATCCTTGTTAAAAAGAAATAAAATTAAAGTGTAGGAATAAAGAGAAAGATTTTAAAGGTAGATTTCAGATTGACCAATGCCTTATCTACAATCTACTATTCTTATTTTCAGAGAGGACAGTGAGATGCTTTAGTCTTAACTACCAATATTAAATTAGAGAAAAACAACAGGAATAAAAGTAAGAAGAACAGAAATAAATGCTGTGATAGAGTCAGGTGAATTATAGCAAAAATATTTTATCTGGCTGTGGACAGTTAGGAGAAATTATCTTCCTTCCTCTGATTATTTATTTTGTGTTTGGTTATCCTAAAGAAAGCTGTCAAGGTAGCAGCACAGGCAACCCCAAACCCTTTCTTTAGAGCTATATCACAAACAATCCAATATTTATCAGTTAAATACCTTCCTTTTAATTAACCACTCTCAGTAAAGACACAGAAAATTAATTTCCCTTTTGATTCAGTGATTCCTTATTACATTGCCACGGTACTTTAGAAATGATGACACTATTAAATTAGGTTTACTTTTGAACTATTAATGTATAAGAACGTTGTGTCTAATTCTCATAAACAGCACCAAAGCAAAAAAAAAAAGATAAAACTTCAATTATTCCCAAAGGAGAAAAGGGCAATCTCGTGTAATTAAATAAAAACCAATTATTAGAAAGCAGAAAATGCAATTTCCATTTTAAAAACAAGGTGTTAAAAAACCCTTTTCCCAATGAAATTATGCAGTGGTTTGTAGGGTTTTTCGTTTGGTTTTTGTTGGTTTTTTTGGGTTTGTTATTTTTTTTTTTTGTGGCACTTAAAAATGAATGAATGTTCCATAAATTGGAGGCATTTTACCTTTTAGGCACGGGAAAAGGAACTGTACTCACACCATGGTTATACTAAAGCTTTAGAAACAGGGGGTCTGGAAGTTGTACGTTCTGCCTCTATAAAGGGAATTTTGGGCAAATATTCTACAATGGGAAGGGAATTTTTTTACATTTATGAAGAGTTAACAGGGACCTGCTGGCAATTCAGATAAACAGCCATTCTGGCATTCTGATATACTGATATCTTCCCTTAATTAGGTGTTTTTCTCCTAAGTAGCATCCTCCTGTGACTGCTGTTTCACAGCCTTTATGGCCTTTGGGTTGATGAATACCTGGCAAAATACTCTTGTGATATTTCCTGTTTCCCCTGTCACCTTGCCCAAACTCTGACCACCACTCTGAGTTTCACACTCCCACGCTGAGCATTATTTTAATCTAAGATCAGAGGCTTCACAGACACAGTGCTGATCTTTGGCTGCTTCCATGATATTTTGAAGGGAGACACTCACTTGCAGGAAGCAGTAGTAGCTGTCTATTACTGCCCAGCCTGCACAAAAACTCAGTGTGAGTGATCAGCAAGACAGGAATGCAGCTCAACTTGCTGTTTGTCATTTAGCCATTATTGTATTGCAAATGTAATTAATTTTTCTCTCAAAAAAAATGACCGAAACCATTATCATGTTGCAAATATAATTCATATATCTCTTAAAAAAAAACATGACTAAAACCAAACAAAAAAACCTCTTCAAATTGCAAAATTCAGTTAAAAAGTGAAGGGTAAATTTGTGCCTTCACTAATCCCAGCTCAGCATGCAGTGGAAGAACATCTCATAGTGAAACCCTGCATTTTTAAGAGGCAGAAATGCTCAGGTTTTCTCCTTCTTTGTATCAGAGGTTATGATAAATATAAGGGTTAAAACTACACAGGGAAGTAGCTCTTTTTATGGGATTTCTCGTGGCAAAGAAATTAACACTACTTGGAGTGCTGACTGGTGCTATAGGACAACCAGAGTAATTAAAACAGAAAAAGAAAAAAAAGGGGAAATTTCTCAAGGCTTTCCTTCATATAGCTCATTAACTCAAGCACTGGCAGGTGTCAGTATTAATTCTTCAGCTCCTTTTCCTTTATTTAGTTTCAGAAATAAGCCTGACTAAACACAGTTGAAAAGAAGCAATGGTGCAGGCTGCAAAGGCTTTGTAATTAACACCAGAGAGAGAGACAGATGAGAAAGTGCTGACTGCATATTCCAGCATCTGAGATCACACCACACCAAAAGAGCTGCCCAGCAAGAGAAAGGCAGCAAACTTTGTGACAGAAGCATCAGTGCTGAGTGAAAAGGGGGATCTGATTTATCTCTGCATGCATCAATTAAAAACCCTCCATCTCCTGAGGCAAAAGGAGCAGAGGGACCTCAAGTGACAGCAGCTCTCTACATCCACCCAGGAACCAAAAAAGAAAAAAAAAAAGGAAAAAAAAGAAAAAAAATGGGAAAAAAAAGGAAAAAAAAAAGAGAAAAAAAGAAAAAAAAGGAAGAAAAAAAGAAAAAGGGAAAAAAGAAGGGAAAAAAGGAAATAAAGGGAAAAGGAAAGAAAGGGAAAAAAAAGAGGGGGAAAAAGGGAAACAAAAGGAAAAAAGGGGGAACAAAGGGAAAAAAGGGGGAACAAAGGGGAAAAAGGGGAAAAAAGGGAAAAAAGGGGAAAAGAAAAGAAAAAAAAAAGGAAAAAAACCCACCCTGAAATAAAATCAATCAAATTATATGTCTGTGGTTCACCTGGGATGTCAGCACATTTTTTAAGATTTCACTGCCAGCCATCTCCCAATTTATCTCCACTGATTGAGCACTGAAGCTGTCACAGGGCAGGCTGTAAACCTGCTCAAAATACATCAAAGCCTTTATGAAACAACAAGAAGTTCATCAGGAGAAGAGGTGTTTCCATGTATCATGCCAGCTGGGCACCTAGGTCACATAAATCAGCCCAAACTTTTAGCCATGCACAACAAAGTTTCTTTCTCTTGGCTGCCAGTGAGTGACAGAGTTATGAAGTGTAGGAAATGAGCCTTGCACATCATCTCATGCAACATTGCATTTCTAGGCCCTCAGTGGTTTAATAATAGCTCCTCAGCCTAAGTACCTAAATTGCCTAAAAGGGGTCTTCAACGTGCAGTCTTGTACTCTGGTCTCATTATTCAAATATTCTGTGAAAAATTCTATTGTTTCCTCCCCTTTCCTGCAGGCTTGGGCTTTTGTTCAGGGCTAAAAGTGCCTTTATCAGCATCTCTGAACATGCACCTAAACTGTTCTACATAATTCCTTCAGTGGGTTTAGAAAACCATGATTCTTCTCCAAGCCAGGCATCCCTCGAGTGCCTCAGGAATGCTAAAGGAGTTTGCTGTGGAACTGGGATGTTTGCAAATGCTCCCTTCTTGGGGAAGGGTGAGGATTGGAGTCCCCAGAAGTGACAAGTGCCAATAATTGACAATTAGAGATAAATGCTAAAGGTATCTCCTCACAACACAGGACCTAAGGGGTTGGTTTGCTCCAAACTGCACCAAAAGCATTACAAACTTCATGTGGCCAGAAGCTGAACTTTGAGAGAAGTCATTTATCCTCTTATAAAAACAATTCTATTGAAACCCACTCAGTCATACACAAATTCCCAAAATACGCTGAAATGCATTTTTAAAAAATTACAGATCAAATGTTGTGAATTAGACTCAAGTAAAAAAAAAAGAAAACCTACCACCCATTCTCCCAAGAAATAACTTCAATAGTGACAGGACCAGTTCATTCACTTCCAGAACTCAGCTTTGCTTGGGGATAAGGCAGAGTTTTTTCCATACCAAAATACAAACCTGTACCAGCAAACTCAACAAGACTCACGCTTCAGCACAGGCACAACTTTTCTATTTTTTTATGTCTTTATAAAAAGAACCGATCAAAACCCTTAAAAATTCTTTCTAAGGACCTTCCTAAGATGATGGCTGTGAGCTGTCACCACATTTCTGTAAATGGTTTAAAATAAAAGAGGAGGTTAAAAGCTTTTCCCCAGTTCATAGCCAATGGTAGAAACGCCTACAGACCCCCTGACACCACATATTTTACATCTGACATCATGACAAGTTTTCTGGTGTTTAAGCTGAGGTCTTAATTTTCCACCAAGTATTTACACCAGAAAGATCCTGTGGCTCTCTGAAGGGTCAGCCTGAGCAAAGCCATGTAAAACACACATCCAAAGGCTTCTGGAGCATCACATTGTTGAGTGAAGAAACATTGACAGCTTTGTCTTGGGGTGTGATACTGCTCCTGTGTGTGGCTGTGGACTGTGCTGAGTGTCCACAAAGAGATCAACACTCTCTCCCCCTGAAAGAGGCTGCAGAAATACTGCTTTAAAAATCACCTATTGCATGGCATGCTGCTTTTTGGAAATTAATTTTCTTCATAAAAATCATCTTCCCAGGAAAAGGTGACAACCTCATGGAAAATGCATGAATGTTCCAACTAAGTCTCAGCTACTAAAACAGAGTTTTCACCCAGTTAGACCACTCTGAGGGACTCATACTAAACCGAAAACCTGAAGACATCCATTCTATATTGATGTAGTCCAGTGAGCAGATAAAATGTACTGCACTGCCACTCCTGTACCTGTGACAGCAGCAAGGCTGCCAGTTCAATAAATCAAACATTGGAGTGAGGCTTCAGCCTCTGACACTGAGGGAAAAGAAAAAGGATTTAATGCTGAAAGGAATGACAAAATATATATATTTAAAAAAAAAAGAAGACCACCCAAAAGTTTCATTTTTTTTTCCTTTTTTCCCCTCAGGTCTCTATTACCACTGCACTGCCACAGGTCTTAAAATTACACCATCCACACACACACTGACATGTACATACCCTAATACCTAAACATCATCCTAACTTTGTCAGATTTATTTTAAAAAATAGCTTTTTTCCCCTCCATTAATGACTAACATGTTTTTCGTAGCCAATCATGGAGTGAGAGGCATCTCATTCATAACGTGCTTTTCATGCTGAACATCTGCCTAAAAGGATGCCAAACACAATTCTGGGTATGTTCAGTATTTAACTGATGAAATGCCTTCTGTGACAGAAATGAGGCACTGTGGTGCTGAGCCCTGTTGGCATTTACAGCCCCTTCCATGGGCCACCTTAAAAAGCTGTAGAGAAAAGATGAAATGTAATGTACAGAGCAGGCAAACACAGTGATCTTTGTATGATGAGCCCCATTTTTTTCACAATTATATTCCTGAATGCCTGCACCAGCAATATTTATTCTGCAAGGAACTGGGAGACAAAACCTTGCACTTGGTGCAGTTGCAGTGACAAAGACTGGAACAAAGCTCCAGTGTCACAAGTCTGAAATCATGTGCCACATTTTGATGCTAAATACTGCTTTGTAAGCCTCTTTGCATTCCTGCAAGCATATGGGCATGCTGCAGTGCTTATCATCATACTTATGGTCAGAGATGGCTTAGAAAGCTGTTTGAGCACTGGAAACTACACAGGGAAAGTCTGGGATCTTTGACGAGATCTTGAGTATTATCTTCTTTATAAGGATGGCAACCTACAAAACCACATCAATACTGGGGGTTTTCCCCTTGGAGCCCAGAGATTCTCTGTTGTTTCTCTGTCTCTGTTGTTTCTTAGCTCAGGGAGCAAAGGGAAGGATCCTGGCATGCCCCACTCTGGTTTCTGACCAAGGTTTGAGAAAGGTGTGCTCTCCTAGTGTCACAGAGCTACAGTTTGGGCATGAATTCTGCCTGGTTCCAGCTGGATCTCTCCAGCACATCATCCCCAGCAAGCCATAAACCCTGCTCCACACAATTCCCATCTTATTAAAACTAAAACCAGATTATTTCATCTGAGCTGTCCCTCTCTCACCTGTGATCTGACATCTTCTACTCATATTTATCGGGTCTAGAAAAAAAAATCCTGCTTAGCTACTCCTGTCAGAGCCAAAGCATGGAAGCTGTCAATTCAAGATGCTGAAATCTTGTAAGGCACACAAAAATCATCCCTGTTTTAAGCCCAGCTACCACAGGTAGAGCCTTTTAACCTCTATTAACCAGTACCAGAGTCCTGCCAAACTCGCTGTAAAGAATCCAGGCAGTGCATCACAAATAGCACAAGCATGGTTTGGAAATCTATAATTCATCTCAGTTGCAAGGGAAAAGAATGATTTCTTGACAGTACAACAAACACTTTCACATTTTGGCTCCTGAAAATGCACTTAGCACCTGCACAAACAGAGCTTTTTCTTGAATCATGGCCATTTGGTGGAGTTATGTAAGGTAACCAGTGCCAGGGCAACTGGCATATTTGCATTTCATACAAATTACTTGTGCTAAGAATATGTTCATGCATCTAAAAAAAAACCAACAAAAAACCCACCAGAAATAGAGAAAAGAAACAACTCATCAGTACAGATCACATTAAATGGTATTCAGTCACACTACTATTAATGTCCATGCCATTGCTATCCACCCACATTAGAGCTTGGTACCACAGTCAGGGAACTGGGAACGAGCCAGAGGGACTCAGCTCTCCAAAGGATCCCAGGGAGCCAGAAACTCAACCACACAAAGGATTTATCCATGAGACTACTACTTCTCACCTTTTAAAGGAAAACTAAAATAAAGGGAAAAAAAATCCCAAGTTATTATTAAAAAGATAGCCTGGATATTGATAATAAAAAGAAATACTTTTTCCCCAAAATATCATTTAAGACACACTTCACATTAGAAGCTTGTACTCCCCACTTCAGAGAAGCAAAACCTAAAAGATTTTACTCTTTGGTGAGTGGAAGATACTCATCTCAATCATATTAAATTACAAAGGATGTTCACCAAGCCAGATGCCAGGACCAAACATTTAAATATATCATAAAAATGCCCAGGGAGATGTTAAAAAGCTTTCCCACATATCAAGAAATGCATTAATAAGTTTACAATTAGACAACAGCAAAACTTTCTGCTAAGCCTTCTCTTTTGCTCTCCTGCAGGATAACCTGCAAACTAAATAGAGAAGACTCTGAGATGCCTACTGAAAATAAACTATATTGAGGCATTCCATACAATCAGAAATTATTATTGCTCAACTCAAGTTATTTGCAATTGCAGTGGTTTAGCCATGACAAAACTAAAACCAGGACTAGATCAGAAAAATAAACACCCTTCTTCATTCTTCCGGAGTATTTTGTCAGTGTTATGACTCACTGATAACAGGAAAGTTTCTCAAGAACTAGAGATTAAAATTCCCAAGTTTTCTATTTTCTAGTTTTAGATGCTCTTGTTTACAAACGCAGTTGTAACTTTAAAAAACATTTTTCTAGCATTTCAAACCATCACAGCCTGCTAAACATCACTGGAGAAGGTCCTGGAAGGAATATCTATAAAGGAGATACAGTGGGTAATCAGAAATTCCTGAGGAGTAGACTGTGGATTATCTCATGTCCATAACAATTCTTCTCATGTCCATGTGAGTCATCTCACAGCTTTTATCTAAAGAACATCATATGTGAAACCAAGCCTTAATTAGAGATTCAGCAACAAGGAACTTCCCTTTTATTGGTAATCTGGAAAATAGAACACAAAAATAATACTAAACTTGGCACACCAAGTTAAAGCCAACCATAAAAAGCAACAATTGTGTTTCCTCTCTCTCTTTCTCCTGAGTTTTTGCAGTCATCAAATTTCCTCTAAGGCAGAACAACTCTGATGCAAGACAGCACAAGCCAATGCAACCACTCTCTTTATAAGAGGCAAAAAAACCCACCAAAGTTAGACCGATACTCCATCTAGAAACATCTCTACCAAAATGGTATACTGGATACAAAAATGGAAATTGTCCTCAAATTAAGCTTTTAAAGCTTCTAATTTTAAAATGAAGCATCAATTACTTGTCAGTCTAATTAGTATTTCACAAGACATTAGTGAAAAATTTATTAGGATATTGAAATCCTAATGCATCTTATTGCATAACTAAGAAATAAATTTGGAAAGAGCTTCAAATAAATAACTTATAGGAGTTCACATATAATTTTGGAGTGGATATTTTCTGTTAAAATAATTTTTTTAAAAAAGTGTCATAGTTTCAGTGTTCATTATTTCCTACTAAATTAATCCCAGAGTGGGTCAGGTTGGAGGGGACCACAGTGGGTCATCAGTTCCAGCCATCCCAGAGCACAGTGCACAGGGTTGCATCCAGAGGATTCTGGAATATCTCCAGTCAGGGACACTCCACAGACTCTCTGGGCAACCTGTTCCAGTGTCACCTACACTGTAAAGAAGTTTTTCATACTCTTCTCTTTATTTCAGAAAGATAAAACAGTGTATTTCAATGCCTAAATACCACCTTATCAGCACCTGTAACACATGGTTATGAATACCTGCAAGAGAGGGATGTTCAGACATATGGGGCTGTGGCAACACCCAGGAGACAAGGTTTGAACACTCCCAGCAGCAGCCCTGGGCATCTCCAGCCCCCTGGAATCCCCCCTGCTCCCTCTAAAGCACTCTGAGTCTGTGCCACGCAGGACATGCTGTAAAAGCCAGCAGCCTGCCCCTCTCAAATCTGTGTCAACAGAGTCATTTTTATCTTCAGCATTTGAAAAAACAACAGTTCCACTGTCTCCACAGACATCTGGAGGCAAATAAGTGTACCTGGGGGGCTGAGATAGAAATACTTGAGTTGTCATTACAGTGGAGAAGGGGTATTTTTTGTTCCCTGTGAGGAGAGAAAAGCGAGCCCCTCATGAACACTTCGGCGCCAACGACAATCTGCTCACCAAAGCAGCAGCAAGACTGCTTGGATGCTGAGAACTCTGGGGCTGGGGTGAGGCTTTAAAACCTGCAGCAAGGCCACTCTGCATTTTCTGTCACTCTTTCAGAGACATCTGTGCAAGAGGGCACTTGCTTTGTTGTCCACCTGTGGCAGCTGAGGCACCGCATGGATGAAAAATGCTTTCAAGGTAATGCATTCAAAGGATCCAAGAAGCCTCTATTTCCACTTGCCAGCTGCAACTTCTCCTTTCACCACCTCCTACTTTTTATCACTTCTACATGCTAGAGCTAAAACTGGGTTCCTGGAGGCACTCAAAGCTGGCTGCACTAACCACTGCCAGCAGCCTAGCTTCAGATGTTTGAGAAGCTCAGAGAAATCAGCTGGCTGCAAATAGGAAATGCCCAAGGAATATTTAACACCAGACTCCAGAAGAATATAAGTGCTAGCAGAAAACCAGTAAATGGGTAAATCAAAAAAAGGAATGTCTCTTCATTCTGGCTGGAATTGTAACATACTGACCTATGAAGGCAGTACAAAAACCCCAAACAAACAAATCCAAAAAAATCCAAAAAAAACACCCCCCAAAAAATGAAGGCTTTAGTGTCTGTGTCCTAAAGGCAACATTTGCTCATCAAAATATTCCTTATTAATGGTAGAGCCCACATAACTTATGAGAAGTATATACTTTGACAGATTTTTGTACAGTTTTGGCACAGAGGCTTTGTTCAAAAATAGATTTACCATGACAGATGTCCTCACACACTTCAAAATCCAACAGTTCCTACATGCAATTCCAACGATAAGGAGTGAAGAAGAAATAGTGTCAATCAAACCCCCTGTTCCAGCTATTGTAAAACTTGCCCAATATATGAGTATCAGTTTCCTAGAGATCAGTTCCCAAACTCCACGCTGCAGGATCATTCCTGCCTCGTGCTGCTGGGGTCTCAGCTGGATTTCTTGTGCTCTTGGACATGCAGCTATTGAAAACAGTGCAAAATGAATGCAAAGCAGTTTATAAAATATTACCAGTGTCACACTCTTCTCTCTCTCTTTCCTGGAGTTTATAACGACATGAAATGCATAGCATGTGAACATCACAGTCCCACCTAGATCTTTATAGTTTATAATATTTTTTTCCCTTACCAGCACATTACAACACTCAATACTTTTCTTAGTCAAAACACCAGAAACTGAACATCAACACAGCAGGTAGTAATTCGAACATAAAAAATATTAAGACAGCAGGAAAATATTCAGTTACAGACTTCTTTTATTCTGTGAGTTAGAAACTCACTGATGAAACTCAAGGCAAAGACCTAGCTGCCTACATTGTGTGCTGAAGATTTCCTACACTAAAATCTGAATCCCAATAAAAAACAACTGCTTTGGAGTACTGAGAACTGGTAACTGTTCCAAGAAGTTTTTGATTCAGTTGTTTAACCTCCACTTTACTCATGCTACTTTAATTCAATTTTTATTGAAAGAAAAATCATCTGAAGTGATGTTTGGTAACGTTTGCTATTTCATAGTCGGGGAAAAAAAAAAAAGTTATGCCTAAATTCCTAAAACAGCTTATCCCTGAAGGCTGATGCCCTGCAATGCATCCTCCTGAGAGAAGTTCTGGAGGAGGTGTACTCACTTATGTAAGATCTGAAAGAGTCTTTTAACTGGTGTGGAAGACCACGATAAATCAGAAAACCTTGCTGAAACAGCAGCATGTGATGGAATGACCAGCCAGCACACTGTTTCCAAAACCAACACAGCTTCACTGTTTCCCACCTTTAATTTTTGTCCTCAACTTGCATGTGCTGCTTTGAGGCTAAACTCAAAAATTTGGTTCTGCTGGATGCCCACGGCATGAAGAAGAACCAAGGAGTCAGGTTCATTGACACTGCAAATACATATGAAGTTTCCAATAATTCCCACAAAATTTTACTTGGTTCCCCTTTCAGGTTGTTGATCAAAAGGATAAAAAACATGGAGCAAGCATTCCACCACTCTCACTCCTCCAAGGTAGGGAGGTATCGACCTGAACTCCAGCCATTCCTAACAGCTGCTGTGATGGGAATGCATCTGAAACCAAATCACAGACACCTGACACTCTGGAGAACAGCCACTGCCTCCAGGACAGCTCCTCAGCCCAGATCGATCGGGATGGAAACATTGCTTGTGTCTGCTGAAGTGCTTTGATTTGTGTGAGCTGTACAACAGCCAGCACAGACAAGATGACAATGTGTCCCTGGTCTGCTTCACCAGACCCTGGCAGCCTTCCTATTGATCTGGAATTAAATCTGAGCAGCTCTCCCTGCACTGCTGTTGTGAGGATGCAGACCTGCTGTCTAATGCAGCACTTAACTCTCTACAAAGATCTCAACTTTCTAGACATATTTTTTGTGAAATACAGTGTTGAACTGAAAGAATTCCAGAAGCATTTTCAGAGACTGAATAATTAACAGCATAATTCATGCTATTTATTGATGCATTTAATGCCACTTCATGCATTTACAGATCAGGGGAACCTTTTAGATTTCTCTTAGTTTGTACGCAGTACTCGTGTGTGGGCATCTTATCTGGTTTTAAAAAGCTTCAACTGCAGCTTAAGCTAAAAATGAATGAGGACAGCCAGCAGCATCTAAAAGGCATAATACACACCCCCCAGGTACGCTGTAGAGATTCTTTTTGCACATAAAACTCTGCACTTCTGCAGGACACTCCTGAAGATGAATGCCCTCATTTAGGAAATGGTGGGATGTGACTTCTGATCAATTAGCAAAAATCCTGTGTGTACAATTGGCTGACACACCAGCTTATTTCACTGAACACTGAGCAAATTGAGCCATTCCTCTGAATTTTCAGCTCCATTTAGGCTAGGCATTTATTAAACTAATCTCTAAGCCCTCCACCAATCATCTATGGAGATCTGCTTAAAAGGAGAGTATAAAATGAATTAATGATGGAAAGCTCACAATGTTTCTAAATTAGGCATATCTGGTACTTTATCTGTAAATATTACAGTACAGCAATTGTACCTCATTGACCTTTTCCATCTTGTCCCTGAAAGACAAGCAGAGTGTGGCTGTTGTAGCAGACAGGTCTGCACAACCTTTTAAGGATATTGCTCACTGCTTGGAGAAGAATCTATACCTGACTGATAACAGTTTGCTTTTTAGTCAGAAATGGCCACTTTTATCTTAACAGAAAAGGATGCATTTCATTAGGAAGAAGGTCACTCTTCCCAGTTACAAACATATAAATAAATAACAACAGAAAGCATCTTGCCCCTCGTCAAAAGCCTTTTAGGCTTTGACTTTTAAGAAACGCAAAATGGACTGAAGGCAACTCACTCCTAATGAATATTGATGCCAGATAAACATCTTCAAAGTGCCCTTGAAAGCCTGCATAAATAGTTTCACTTAGTTTGGTTTTAGTTTTAATAAAACTGCTTATTAAAAAAAAAAAAGGAAATCTGAAAACTACACAAGACAGCACCTGTGGGAGGAATGACCTCTCAGACCATATTCTCTGCATCCCAGAGCCCCACAAAGGCTGATGCCAGATCCTGCAGCCCTTTCTATCCCTAAGTGACTGCAACCACTGAGGAAAGATGCACTTACGAATGAGGGCAGCAAATAGCAACGATACAGTGAACAGGTACCACGTTTCAGTTCCTTGCTGACAGTAAGTGAAATTTACCTCTGTGTCTCACCTGGGAAGCTCCTAAGCTGCTCAAAATAGCAAATGACAGCAACATCTGGAGTTGAAGCATCCCTGCTTTATCAAATCTTGCACCATATTCTGTGTTAAAAGATTACTTGATGGGACTTAACCTTTGGGTTGCAAATGTACCATATTTAAATGTACTGAGCAGAACATTTTAAGAGCAACTGTAACAGTTTGGTTGAGATACTCATGTCATTACATGTGATATCCTTGTCATGACATGAGATATCCATGTCACTACATGTAGTATTCATGTCATTACATGTGATATCCTTGTCATGACATGAGATATCCATGTCACTACATCTAGTATTCATGTCATTACATGTGATATCCATATCATTACATGAGATATCCATGCTATTACATGAGATATCCATGTCACTACATGCTGTTCTTCCACATTTTATCCAAACACAAGTTTGCCCATACCCACCATGGCAAAAGACAACAGATAATGCAGATACTAAACGTGACACCAGCCAGAATCACAAAACAACTTTCTGGCAGAGGAAATCGATGGGGAATCTGGAATGTCCTCCTGCTGGGCCTACATATGGTAATCCACTCAGTGAATGAAAAACTGGATTGTTTCACTGGAACAAACACAGGCAGCAATGGGAACCCAGAGCTGCAAAAGTTTTCATTTAATGAACTTGGTACACTAATCATGTTCCCATAACTCAGCCTGACAGGCTGACTCCCCACCTGAAAGAAGGCAGCTTCTTCAACCTGAAACCACCTACAGAGCCAACCACATGCTCACTGCTGCCTTTATTCCAGAGATATGGCATGCCTGGATACTGCTGGGGAACCAGCAGAGCACTGGAAGAAAATCAGGCAATATGTCTTGAATCATGCTCTGGTGTGCTTGGGATTAGAAACACACCTTGAAAAAAGGAAAGGTGGCCAAGAAAAGCTACCACAAATCTGTCTTCAGGGTGATCTTCAGTCAGTAGCAAAGCTGATAAAGCCCAGTTTAAAAGGCTTCAGGGGAATTAGAGGGTGCTGTTACAGAGACACACTATAAAAAGTATAAACCCAGCATGAAGTTTCTAAAAGCAAAAACAAGTACCCTTTGTAAATATTGTTGTTGTTGTTTGCACAGTGAAGCATAAACAGCTACCTAGAAAAGTAAAGTGGTGCTACTCTTCACATAAAGATTAAAAAACTTTGTGAACTGAGCTGAAACTTCCAGAATATCAATGTTTGAACATCAACTGTATTTGGCTAGCAAAGAAGGAAAAAAAATAATAATAAAAAAAATGCTGTGAATTTCTTTCGTTTATTTGTGTTTAGATTTACCAAAAGTTCAGGTTTGTAACCTTCTCCTCAATGCCAAAGTATTTTTCACTGACAAGTCACTTTCTTCTCCATTAGAAAAGGACAGACAGAAGTCATGCCCTGAAATTAGATCAAAGCTCAGAAAATATGAACTGGCATGACTGGTTGTTCTTTCTATAACAGATACCATTCACAGTTTTAAAAAGTTCTAAATTCTCCTCTCTTTCTTGCCTGACTTCATTGTCTCCTTATTTTTCAACCTTTATTTTATGTACTCCAGGAGCTTTTGCTCTGATTCAGGAAGTGTGTTTAATATATACTTTAATTTAAGCACGTGCCTATATCCTAAGGGGCAAGGCATATATTTAAGTGCTATTCTAGATGAATGCCTTTTTCCCCTCCTCTCTGCCATTTTTATCCCCTAGAGTGTCTTTACCAGGTAAAACACAGATCCAATTGTGTTAATCCCACTAATTTAGGGTTTATTCAGACAGGATCAAGACAATTCTAAACCCCCTGCTGCTTAAAAACTTCTGTCTTTTATCATGTTGTTACTGCAAATTAGTACTAAATGTAGATGAACTAAACAGGTATTTAATTTCTGGTCTTACACAGTTGGAAGAAAAAGGCAAACAGCACTGAACTGCTTTTGTTAAAGGAATTAAATTAAAAAGGAAGCCCCTTTTGATATTGGGCCCTTAGAATCTGGAGAAATAAAGATCCATATTTGAAATGTGAAGTGGGAAGAAACTGTAAAAAGCTGACAGCTCATTACTGCAAAACAGTAAAAAGCTCAGTGTGAAAAGCTACAAGGTATGTGGAAACGCTTCCATAATTTAAAAAGAGTCAGGAGAAGGTGATAATTTTAAATGCAACTATTTGCTAGCAATATTAGCACTGTCTGAGATGTAACCACAGTCTGGGGGCCGTTATCCTGACAGGCACATTAATGCAAACACTTGCTTTGAGAAATTGTTGGCTCATCCTCTTATTTCATCATCTAATCATTACCTCACTGCTAAGGAAAATACAAATCCCCAGACAAGTGCTTTGGTCCTCTGATGTGAGTTCAATGCCACTTCAAACAGCTCCTCCTGTCCTTTCTGCTGAAGCAAGGGATACTCATCCACAAATGATGAGGCTGCATATTTTCAAGATGTTAATTTTTGTGTCTTTCTAAATTAAATAAGTGTTGCTTATTTGCTCAAAAATAAGCAACCTGAAACTTTGAAAAGTTTGGGGTTTTTTTGTATACAAACATTACTTTCATAGATGTCTGGAATGAAACACAGCCCAGGTTTGTGGCTCACCCCTGATTTTTTTCTATCCACTTTCTTAAGAGATTATTTCAATTTTTAGCCTTCCATTCAATGACAAAAATACCTTAGCTAGAAAATCCACAGTGGGACCTTCCCTTTAACACAAGGGGCTGCTTTTCCCAGGAAGAGATGACCCTCAGCTGCCAAGCCCGCTGATATCCTGCTGTACAACAAATTCCAGTCCATAAAATTCCAGAGGAAGAAAGGTTAGTTGATAGGACAATCAGTTAAAAAATGTTATTGCCTTAAAAGCTGCAAGTTTAATCCTTCAATGCAATGCTCACTAAATATAAGCAGGGAGAGCACACACCATGGAAAAAAAGCTGCTGTTATAGCTTTAGCCAAAACATGATCTCCTGGAATCCCTGTAACAATCCGTGTTCACATTTTGCAAATTAAACAGTAACTATGAAAACAAGCTTGAAATAACATATCTTAAATCAGAGTTTCCATTTCACTTAAGTGCTTGCACTTTGTTAAACGTCGGGGACAGAGCGTGGCCATTAACTGCAGCAACATCACAAGCGCACCCAGTAAAAACTCAGCCCTAATTGCTTGAGGAAAGAAAGAAATTTCCCACCAAATACTTTGCTTCAGACAAAAAAAAAAAAAA
>VXBB01023169.1:127498-159946 GCA_013399915.1 Illadopsis cleaveri
TACATGTGAAACCACTGTGTCAAAAATAGAAGAGCACAAGTTACCTTTGCGTGATTCAGGCTTCAGTCACATGGTATAAAAGAAATGCAACAGCAGTGGCAGGCAACCGTTTAAAAAAAAAATAATAATAACTCTTCCATTCATTCCCCCTTTCCCCTCCCTGTGAGCACCATCTTGGGGCAGGCAGGGTGATCAGTGATTGATCAATAATCCAGGAAGGATGGGCGGCACGTGGCTCCGCTGCACTGGGAGCTGTGCTGACCCTGGTCCAAGAGCCCTTCCAGCAGCACAGGATGCCCATGGCTGCAGGTCAGCTGGGGTCAGCATTACCATCACAAAACCCCGTTGTTCCTCACTTGGAACAAGTGGCCGGATCGCAGGGGCGACTTTGAATTTGCAGGAGTGAGGCTGGATTAGGAAAGAAATTTATGGCAGCCAGCTCAGAGGGCTGCTCAACAATTCAAAAGCACGCTGCAGTGTGAGCAGAGAAAACGTGTGAGAGCGTCAGAGAACTGTTTTCCTTTCAAATGGTTCACACTGATTTTCTTCAAAACAATGACAGAGTCCATGAGCCGAAGGCAGCCCCCTGAACACGGCTCAGTGCTGCAAGAGATGCACAAGAACAAATTTCCAGCGCTATGTTTAATCCTCTCTAAATTAAGCATGAAGCACAGTTTGTGGTCTTGCTGCGCTTCTCAAGTCCCTTCAATAAAAAGGTAATCTAGGACTCATTAGGAACAATACACAAAACAAAGGGAGGGGGGTGAAAAGAAAGAAAAAAGAGACATTTCCTCCCCACCTCCAATGGTTCTCAAGGGAATTTCCATGTGACTACATGTAAGACTATATCCCATTTACAATAATGAAAGTATCCTGTTAGCCCTTGGGAAGCCCTGTTGGGACTTCAAGCAGCAGATTTTGGAGTTACATCCAAGCATCACCGTGCAAAGGCTAAAGCTACCAGGAAGAATTATCATAATCCATGATTTTCATATGCCCATTTCACTTAGCATTAACTCAGTAATATCAAGGATTGCTCTATGAAAACTGTGGAGAAAACCAGCAAAGCAAATTCAATTCATTTGTTTATGTTAAACATTTGTTTATGTGTTGTTTTGTTTTTTTTTTTATCTCACTCCCAAAAAGGTTTCCTGAAAACCTTGGACAGAGCCAAAGCTTTCATTGTGCAGTATCAATGATTGCACTACTTTTACTTTAGAACATCATGCTCCCAAAGAAGGACCCTGATTATTTATTCCACACTTTCCCCCCACTCAGTCCCCCCCAGACAGATGACAGTGTTTTTAGGAATAGAAAATGTGGCTGTGTGAACAAGGAAAATATCAGTAAGTTACTACCTACAGATAGCCACAGCCAAAGCTTATCCATGAGCTTTGTTGATCCTTTTGAAAAACATCATTTTTAGCAAGATAACTCTTTCCAGGGGAAGGTTTACGTGTTAAAATTAAAGGGATCACCTGCAAAAACATTAAAAATAGATTTCCCCTCTTGAATTCAAGGCCCAGGATAATTACACAGCTTTCCTCTGTTATCTCAGTGATTATTAACCTATGGATACACTTAACATCTAAATATTTGCACAGGAAAAAGAAAGGGAAAAGGAGCAGCAGACAGACATTCCATGAACCAGGGAGAGAACAGCTGCAAAAGGGACCAGCAAAAGTTAGGATGCAAGGCACAGCACCCGCACTGAGCAGCCTGATAGAGCTCCTTCTTCTTTCTACCAATATGTGAGCCCATCGTGTTTTTGGGCATCACAAAGAGGAACTAAATTGCAACTGCAGTGCTCTCACCACAATAGCGAACATTAGCTCCTTTGTGGGGATGGAATACTGCGGGCCAAAAAACAGTCACTAAAACCATCTGTAGAATATGGGAAGGGGATTTGGTGGAGCTGCTCAAACCCTTGACAATAAAGCACTTTTCTTCTGAAACAACGGCAGCTTGGCCATTAGCATTTCAGCACAAGCAAAAACCGCGTAATTCCGTGCCATTCTGGGAGTGAAAGAGAGCAGGGCTTGGCACAGCTTTTTCTGACTCAGCCTAGTTAATACCAGCAGTGGGAAGGGATTCAAGTGTTTTCCTTCTAGTGATCCTGCTGGCAGAAATGTTGGCATTTTTGCCAAGCTCTAGACGCAGAGAAAGGCAGAGGAAGACAATTTCCTGCCTTAAAGCTGCCCCATTCCAACCTCAGGTGTATGAATTACACATAATGGAAGTCAGAGCAAGCAACATTGAGAAAGACAAAATAGGTCTTATTTCATCTCTAGCTTAGACATTTCTAAATTGGTCATTAGAAATTTTGTGCTATGAGTTTCCATTGCTTTTTTAAAAAATTATTATTATTATTAGAATGACTATGAAGCAATTGAAAGTGAAATACTTAATGCCTTACTGTTCTGCTTTTGAATGGACTCCATAGCTTCATTCCATGTTAGGAAATCAGTAAAATGTCTAAACAGTCTCTACAGATGCATACAACCAAAATAAAATATTGGGAATGGTTCTTTAGAAAATTCTTTGCAGAGTAAAATAAATAAATCCATTTGAAGAACGTTCCTCACCTATTTTAACAAAGACAGGCTGATATTTGGAGGGTCTGGATTCAGCCCCAAGTAGCCGTGAGAAATAAAGGGGGGGGTGAAATTCTTCTGTCAAAATGCAGACCACATAACTCTCAAGCCACCAGGGATTTTCTCCAACCTCATTTCTGGTTTTATTCAAAAATTTGGATCGGCCTTATAAAATATCTTGAAACTGGTGTAATCAATGACTTCATACCAGAATTATGCCCTACTTTCACACCAATGCTCCTGCAAACCACTGCAGACCAAGAAGAGG
Organism: Illadopsis cleaveri; assembly: GCA_013399915.1. Taxonomy (NCBI): domain Eukaryota; kingdom Metazoa; phylum Chordata; class Aves; order Passeriformes; family Timaliidae; genus Illadopsis; species Illadopsis cleaveri. The sequence continues at coordinate 130,361 of VXBB01023169.1, forward strand.
TGCAGAATCGATGTGCACAAGCAGTGAAACCTGAACACTTTGATTTTTCACATTCCTGGCTGATGAGGCTTTGGGCAATCCAGTTTATCTGTAAAAAGAAACCAGCTGGCAGCCAGAAAACCCCTGGGTTTTGCACTTAAGTCCCTCCTTCCTTATCCACAGGCGCCACAGTCCAACAGGTAGCCCGGAGGCTGCCTGTGGATAGGCAGGATGCCTCCTCCTCCTCCCTGCAGCCAGGAGGCCCCCGGAGGGATGGAAAGAGGGTTGAGGATGACTCTGTGTCCCAGAAAAGGGAGGCAGACCAAAGGCAGCCAAGGCTGGGGAAAAAGGGACGGAAATGACAACAAACACCCCAGCACAGCATGGTACCTGCTTTGCTTTCCCCTGCTTTAGAGCATTCCCTGATCAGAAATGGTATAAAACCCACATCACAGGTCAGATCTATGAAGCTAAAACAGGTAGTAAAACTGTAAGGTACCCATGTAAGGCCCGAGCAAGGAGAGTTTCACCAAAGCTGCTAAATGATGAACCAGAGCCCATAAAAACAGGCACCCCAAACAGACCAGGGTATTCTTGCTGGACACAGACGTCAGTCCCAAAGCAGATCTTCAGGCTGTGGCACCACATCACAAGTGCATTTTCCCATTATTTGTCACAGAAACCTCTGGAAGTGTCCTGAATTTAACCAGCACAGGTCAAGCAGTGTTATCCTGCTGATCCCGTCCCTGGGGCTGGCACCCCAAGGCCTGAGCCCAGCAGCCCCCTTATTTCCTTATTTCTTAGGACACTTATTTCCTCCTCTATCATTCCTCCTCCATGATTTCCACTGGGAATAGCAGTGTGGTTGCTCATGGAGGATTTGCTGACTCCTCTTTTTCTTTTTTACTGTGAATATCCCCAGGCCCCAGCAAGCCTATTTCCTAGATGGGAGATGGAAAAGACCTAGGTCATCCACGCCTTTGCTTCCCCTCCCTCCTTCCTGCCCCATTTGTCCGGTATGTGATTGTTTCCTACAATGTATTTCTTCCCTGCTTGCTGGCCTGGTAATGTCTGATTTATCCACAGCATGAAATCAGCGCAGATAATTAATTTCATGTTTTCAGTGAGCGCACAGCACACTGCCGACCCAGAACTCCAGCTCCCACATCAGCAAACAGCCAACTGAATTCATTTACAAAGCAAACAATAATGCTGCTCACCAGCTCCTTAAATTACTTCTGGAGGCCTTGAAACATTTTCTGTAACTCAGGATTTGGCATTCTGAGGATAAGGTTACTTTTTCCCACTGATCCAGTTTGATTTCTACTAATTTTCTGCTACATGTTTTACTCAGTTCCATTTGTAATTTAGTTACCACAGAAAAAGAGTAGTCTTGGGGTCTGGATTGTATTTTTGTTTCCCCTCTTCTCCTCAGCTTCTACCAACAAACCCTGATGTGTTGTAATAGCAAGAGAGCATAAAATACATCTAAGCAATGAATAACATTGGAGGAAAAGGATGCAGGCAAGAGTTTCACTTAACAAAATTCTCATCTGGCATTTTGTTTTAAATAATTTTTTAAAGGTCAACTAGTCTTGAAGGACTTTAAAGGTTGAGCAGGAAGATCTCCGTATCTGAACAAAATATAATATCCATAAAGCAGTGCAAAAATGTTATGGATGGGGGAGTTTGATAAATTACAAGGTCAGTAGTCATCATACTTCACCTCCTTCTTGTTCGCACTTGCTATGCACACTCCAGATCACAAAAAGCACACAACTTTTCTCATGTTTGTGTTGCTGCTCCACGTGCAGTCTCCCCCCACCCCACACAACAGGAATACCAAAGCCACAGTGTATTTTTGTCTGCCAAAGGTACCCCTAGCTTTCTTGAAAGAGGCAACCTTTCCTCTCAAAGATACAACAGAACAACTGCAAAATGAGGCAAACCAGCAAACCTGTGGCCTATGATTTCAGCAGGCTGTGCCCAGTGAAGGCATTATCTGGTGACCCCAGAAGACTCAAATTGCACTGATGAATTCTTCCATGTCCAACCACATATGCCCAGGGTCTACTCATGGCCAGAGAGCTGCTTTTTTAGTGGTTTGGGCAATTTTCATTCCAACCCTGGGGAAACATTCATTAGTGCTGACCCTGAGCTGTTAATAACTGCAGTTAACAGGGAACCCACAATTATCATTCCACCCCTTGTCTCTCTTCCACAATTTCCTCTCACAGTCTTTGCCTCCACACCAGTATCCCAAACGTAACTCTCAGGCAGCAGGAAAGGAAGGAGGTAAAGTGAAGGATATGAAGGAGTTTAAAGATTTAATTAACCTCATCATTTCAGCCTGCAGTTCATCTTCAGAGGAAACGAGGATGAAGATGCTGGGGAAGCTCCTCATGATCCAGCACCTTGAGGGACTCTACAAGTAACCAGAATGCTCTGGAGAAGGCATCTTTCATTCTCTGTTCAACATTAACACCAATTTCTTTCATCTATGAACTCTTTAATCCCCACAAGATAAAATTAGTGTAAAACAGTAGGGTGGCTGACTGTATGTTCAGGGACCAGCTCCTGCAATGTTGGGAAAAGGCCTCTCCCTCAATATTCCTCTTAGGATGATTCCCAAAAGGAGCACCTCCATTTGTTAACTTACCTGCTTTTTACAAACTGTGTCCTCTGCTGTGCCCTTCACACCCCCAAAGGAGAAACAGCCAACAGCAAATTAGGGTTGGACCCAAAATTTCCGCAAAAAGACTCACAGAAGAACAAATATTGACTGACCTATCTCTTGGTCTTATTTCTGTTTTGTAGCAAGGAAAGTGCTGTGTGTATAGCTTTGTATATGGGCCAGTGACAGGTTAAGAAAAAATACAAAAACTTATTTACAATCACATTTACAAACTACTTTGATACCGCAGAGATACCCTGAATGCATCTTAACTACCCTTGCATACAATCAAAAAAATTCCTATTTTTTGAGTTGTTTGTGTCAATGTAATCTGTGGATGAAAGTCCCCATGCAGTTCAGATGATCATAAATTCAATTCCCCCACTTGTTAAAACCAAAGATATATGCACTGTGCACAGACACTCTTTGAGGACAGTCTTATCTTGGAAACAACTGGGATACAGTGCAGGATGATAGCCATTGCTTTTTAAGTGCTACTGAAAAAGCCAGCTGAAATTCAACTATTTCTTAAAGCTACCACTATATCCTCATTCCCTGCAAAGACAGACCAAACTTTTATGAGATGCACTTTATATTTCGGGGTTTTTTTAATCTAAGAATTTCCCTTCTATCAGCAAAGGCTTTTGAAGCCCCAAATATTTGGAAGTGCAGCCTGTGCTAGGCTAATGAAGGCAAGTGCTTATTTATAACATCCCTGCTTGACTCAGTAATCTCCTCTCTTTTCTTTATAAGTGGGACCTGAAACTGTGGGACATTAGTTTTTAATACACCATGAAACCAGGACCTGATCTCTGCCCATTATACACGGGGTCATTTCTGACACACATTCTCTTTTTCATGAATTCAATCCATGTTACAGCTCTCAAGAGATTAACTGCTGTTACAGCACAATCACAGCAACTAAGGCTTACGTTGACTCCTGAAAAGTTTTGGGGGATTTTTTTGCCTCTCTTTCTTTGTTTGGGTAGGGTTTTTTCATTCCTTTCTTTGTTAAAAATGTTGCGAGAGAAAGGAATAAGAAGCACTCAAACTATTAATTGATGGTAATTGTTCTTATTTCATAAGCCTGCAAATCCTCTTTTTTTTCTATATAATAAAAGCCTTTCAGATCCTCTGAGCAAAAAATGTACTGGATTAACTTCTACTATGCAGCTCAGGAATCTCCAGACCAGAAGAAGTGACTTTAGCTTCCACAAGAAAAGTCTCACTGCAATAATTTATGGTTATTCACGAGGGGAAACTTTGCAAAACCTTCCAAAAAATGCAAGCATGGCAGCAGCTCCTGCTGGGATCAGGAGTATCACTTGCAGCACTGCTTTAACCACAGTTTCACCTCCACACTTGTCAATGCATAAATCTTTCATTATCGCTGGGAATAACTGAATGACACCTGGGAACAGCACTGGAGATGAAAAAACACCCTAAAGACTCCCACATTTCCTCAAAACAGATAAATTTGAGAGGTTTATCCAAACTATTACGGTCAGGTTCATGTTATATATACTCATTTTATGTTCAGAGCATTCTTGAAATGGAATGAGAGATAAAGTTGTGTCCCTGCCCTGCTGTTAACAACCATGGTATTGTAATTAATATGGGCTGAATATTTCACTTGTGACCATATACAGAGAAATCACTGCAAAAATCCTGGTTATTTAAATCCCTCTCACTCTGTAGCACATTTTATTTAAAATGTAATACATTTCTGTTTTCAGGAATATATGGCAAACATCCAGTCAAAATTGAGGGATGTCACAGTCTAAGTGTCAGCCACCAACCTTTGGAAAGAAGGGTCCAAAAAATTTATATATTTTATGCATTTTGTTTTCAAACTATAGTTCTTGGACACCTTCTAAGATACTCTGCAAAATTTACATACTGAGTATTTAGTTCCAGTAAAATTTCTAATGCACACATTTATATTTGCCATGTTTTATTATAGCTGAATCAGTGTTTAGGGTATAACATGCTAGAAAGTATTTCACACTGATATTTTAAAAAGTGCTATTTATGGTTTTTATGCAACAGCTTTGGCAAAGGTAAAACATCTTTGTTCACAGCTTTGCTCCAACTAACCTACCTTCCTTCAACAGAAAGGAAATCCCTCAACTCTTTCAGAGAGATTTTTTGTGTGCTTACATATAAATATTTACATATGTGCAGTCACACACACATGCACACAAAAATCGTATTTTGGCAACTAAGAGAATTCTGAAGGGATGCTACATGAGACTATTCCTCTGCTTTTCTCACTCTGGCCATATTCTTAAATAAATAAGCAAATGCAGTGTAGGGTGAGGACAGGAGAGATATTTAATAATGCATCCATTTGTTCTGAGCCTTCAAAGGCTCAGTGACCTTCAAAGCTGATCAGGTGGGGTTGTGCTTGAATTCCCACCAGCCACAGCTCCAATAATGAAAGCTCAGCATCACTGGGAGTGAGAGCTACTCTTCCCACTTCAATTTGGCTCACAAATACACTCTGGAACTCTGTGCTGCTAGAAGCACTGAGTCATTGCACCATTAATGTTTGGAAAGGGTTAAAATTAGTCTCATATTAATAGTAATGCACTGAGGTTATTGTTTCTATCAATTTTTTCTTCTCTCTCAGGAAAAACAGAGAGAAGAACCAGTGTTTAATTTCTCCCATGTTCCCATTTGAAAGGAGCAGTTAACACAAAATGATCTCCCTACCATACAAAAACTGATATGAAGGGGACTTTTTTTTTTTTTTTAGATAATGGATTCAAATTTATGATGTATTCCTCTGCAAATACTGCATATCCCTGAGCATTTAGGAGTTCCTTTGAACTCTTGAATGAGTTGCTTTTAACTTCTTTCCCATGAAAGAGGCTGTAGCTCACATGGGATAGAAGTGAGCACTCCCAGAGCAGGTACCAAAAATTAACTCCAATGACTCACTGAGATGTCCCTGTCCCAGCAATGTGTTTAAAAAGCTGTCAAACTTCTTTCCTTACCCTGCAGCACCAGGAGGAGGCCCAGCCCCAAAACCCTGACCCTCTGCCTATGTTGGGATGTTCCACAGCCTAAAGGCTGAGCTGGTTGGAGACGGACACCCAGGAGAGACCTATCAGCACCTCCACGGCTCAGGCCACTCTGCTTGATTACACATTCATTGAAATTAATTAATTTTTAATTTCCCACTAACCTCAGCTATTATAAATCAAGTCAACCAGGCCAGGGAAATGTTCACTGAAATATGAAACTGTCTGTGGAAGAGGCGTCTGAGCAGAGGTTCAACTTCAGCAATCTGTCACTTGAGAGACAAGAACAAAGCAAATTACTTTGCACAGGAATTATTAGAAAATAGTGCATTGATTAATTATGCTGTTTCAGAAAGGGCACAAGAAGAAAAAGATGTTACACCAGGACTGAGCTCTGTAAGTCTCAGCCTGGTATTCCAGCTAGTTGGATGGTCTAGTCATCTGGCAAATCCATTTCTTATTTTATTTAACCATTCTGGGGTTTTTGTTTACAAATGAAGGAGTAAAAGTCATTTTACACAATAAAAACAATGAAAAATAATATACAATATTACCATATCTGTATCTATGAAAGCAATATCTGGGCTCCTCACAGATATTTCTCTCACTGTCCTCAGACTTCTCTGCTATAGCTCCAGGGAAAAGCAAATAATCTTACTTTGAGATACTGATAGGTTTGATAAAGACTCATTTGATATGCTCCTTCCTGCCTCCTGGTGCTTTATTAGCAAGAGAGTCGTTTATCAAATACATTTATACAACAGGAGCAGGTTTCAGCTCCACCAAAATTATGCCTCATGTGAGATCCACATCCTTCTGTCATCAAAAAAGATGGGGATAGGAGGAGACCCCTTGGTCTCCAGTTTTTGAAGTTCAGATGTATTACGTTGGAAGTATGAATTCACACCTGGGTTAGACCCCACTGGTGCAAATGGAAGAGTAACTCACATCATAAACCTGAGCTAGTTCAATGTTACCCTATTAATATTCATCGATTGGGCACCACCGGTGGATAGCATAAAAAATATGGCACTGAACACGTAAAACACCAGTTAATTTTAGGGACAAACTGGGACTTGACACCTCTGGAGCTACTTTTCTTTCTCTACTCAATACCCATTTTACATTTACATCTGCTTACTCTCAGTGCCACTTTGAAGCAAAGCTATTTTTCTTCTTTAAGGATAATATTTCATAGCCAATACTTTTTCAAGCGTAAGAACTACTAGAAAAAGTATTTCATAAAATGAGACCAGACATCCACAGAGGTTCTATTGGTTACTTGAAACTATTTTTGTAACTGCCTCTGCCTGAAAAGACTACAGCAAGAAGACAAATGGGTTTTGATGCTTTCTGAGACTATTCCCCTACACTCCAGGTATTTGTGGTAAAGGGACTTCCTGAGCCAGAGAAGGTGCCTTTGTATTTAATAACCTTTGACAGCATTTTCAGCATCCCCAGCGTCTCAAGGCTACCAGTGCTATAGCTTAAAGTGCAATTAGACAATAATTGAACAGGTTTAAGTAAGGAAATAACTACAGATGTCCCCTTGAAATGTGAGGATAAAACCATTATCTCACACCCCAACATATTGTGGATAATTTACATTAGTTGGTACTGTAGGAAGTTGAAGGAGTGTATTATCTTTAATCCTGGTACCCTTAGGATAGAAATAGAAGTGGGAATGGAAAGGTGGGAATTTTCTCTTTTCCAGGAGATAAAACTCTTACCTCAAACTTTGTTGGCACTAGTAGTTAATTTAAAAGTTGACACCTTTACTAATTGCACCCGTGATGCCAATTTAAAACTATGATACCTTTAGGAACAGTAAAGTCATCCCTTGAATGAATTGGTTGAATTTGGCTCCTGTTCCTTTTTGGACAGGGCTAGCTTCAGTAGGAGCATTCAATATTTGAAGCAGGACAGGTATTTCTTTTCCAGAATGACTTCAAAGTTACTCAGACATGCAAGATTAGAGCTGATTGAAAAATCCTTCACCAAACAATTTTCTGCTCAAAAATCAAGTCCATCAAGACTGAAATGCCTCCTCAAAATTGACAGGATGTGTGCACGTGCATAAGTATTTGAGTGACTGAGAAAGTCAATGAACCACCTATGCTGGAGCATACAAATCCAAACATGTCATCCTAAAAAATCAGGTTATTGGAAACTTACCACCTGGTATTTCAAAAATACTAATTTTTGCAATGTTTTTAAGTTACCAAAAAACCCCAACCAACCAACAAATCAAACTAAACCCAAAATCTAGAGATAAGGAATAAACTTTCCCTATATCCTCTTTGAAAGTACTGTATGATACACGGCCTAATTTTTTATTTTCAAATTTATTTTATTTTATTCCATTTCCTCTTGACTAGCTCATTTTACTTTGTACAAAGTGTCTGAAGATAAACACAGAATGGTTAAAGACAAAGATTATAGAAGCGAAAGACAGCTGATATTGCCAAAGGAAAACACAGATATGTAAACACACTATGGTTTATTTCAGGCAGCTATGAACCTGCCTCTAGGAAGAGATTATTTCACCTCAGAATGCAAGGTCCACTTGAGATGAACATAATTATTCTTAAATTCTGTATTATCAAAGCACTCTGAGGTACCTTCACCTCCAGAATGGTTTCCTGGTAAAGCCTGGGAGTTTTGTGTGGTTGTTTTTTAAAACTGTCCACAGTCCTTTTTTTCACCTCTGTTTGGTTAAAGTGGCCTGGAGAACACAGCACCTGAATTAATCACAGCAACACAGAATCATTTAGGTTGGAAAAGATCTTGGAGAAATTTGATTTAAAACTTAAATTTCAAAACCAAAACACAGTTAATGTGTCTGCAGAAACACAAAATGTGAGAGCCTTCACTAAACTTTTATCTTAATGATAATCATAAGAAATAGCCCCCATTATATTCTTACATCAATATCTGAGCAAATAAAAGCATCTTCTGTAAGCCACTGGGCAGATGAGTTATGGAAGTTAACACTCATTGAGTGACTGAAAGCAAAGACGTTTTAGGACCAACAAAAGTCACCTCACTTCTATTGCAAGGGGCTTTCTCATATGATCTCATCCACACTGATACTACATTCACTCTTTTTCATTCTAAAAGAAAAAAACAAACCAAACCCTCACTTCTGATTTGTTTCATGCTAGCTCCTTTCCTCCCCTGAGAAGGTTTAAACACACATTATGAGCTTGGTCTAGCAATCATTCAAAGCAGAATTCTGACACAAGCCCACAAGAGTTTTGTCTGCACCAGGACCACAGGCTTGGCCTCTTGTGAATACTTTCATTAATACTGAAAGGCCCCTTTGTTTACTGCATGACCAGAACATGCATATGTGCCTACAAATGGGAGGCATTTATCATTCCCAAACAGTGATGAGGTGGCCACGGTTCATGAAGCGAGCAGAGAGATGAGACTCAAGAAATCTGGGTTCTGTTGCTCACTGGGTGACAGATTTATGCGACCAAGCAACTGCATCTTTTCCTATTTTAGTGCTCTATTTGTAAAATGTAGGTGACGTTTTATTGTGCTGCAGAGTGCTTTCAGATTAATGAATTAAATTCCCTGATTGATCATTAAACAAAGAGACTTCTTTGCAAACATAATCATCAGCAGGATGAAATATGAATGAGACACTATCCACTGAGAGGCAGGGGAAGCAGGAAACCTCTCATTTGACAAAGCTAAAGTATTTCCATAACACAAAGCTGTGGCTTGGTCCATCTTCCCTAAAAATACATTCCCTATAACCACCAGATTTTGTGGACCTTATATGGCAGGCAAATTTTACAAAACAGAGAAACAAAAGAGAAGACACAGAAATAACTTGAGCCCTTACAGGAATTTAACCTCTCACAACCCTTTTGGGGTGCACTGTGCCCACCCCTTGAGTGGCACCCCAAATCCTCTGAGCTCACAGATGGCTTTGATTTGGCAGCACCTGTGCAGTGCTAGTGCTGCATGTCCTTGTCCTGTGGTCACACTGATGTCACCACAGTCCCCAGCCCTGTCCCCAGCACGCCTGGGACTAAGGCAAACTCATCTCAGAGAGGCCAGGAGGGCAGCACATGAAAAAAGAGCTCCCAAAACTGGGAAGTGACTTCTCCAGTCTGCAGCTATCAGGTGTGAAACACAGCATATTCTGTAGCAGTGATCCTTTCAACACACTTAAAGCAAGAACAGGGCACGGTGAAGAAGGTCAGGAAGTAATAATCAATACTATTCTTAGAGTCACCTTCCCCTAGAAAAACCCCTGAGGGGTATTTATCAGAAACTCTAGAAGTAGTGATTGTCCTGAGTGAGGAGCATGAGCTACACCCAGACAGGTCCTGAGCTCAGCTGAATTCAGGGGATAAGAAAAGATTGTATCAAGGGTAAAGAAAAAAAGCTGAATTCAGGGGATAAGAAAAGATTATATCAAGGGTGAAGACAAAACAGGAGTATGGGTGAGCTGTGCAACCACTGGACACCGAAAAAAGAAAACAGAGATGGGGAGTGGAGGGAGACAGCTACAAACACAACTGACAACACTGAGCACCTCAGCTCAACAAATCTGCCAGGAAGTGGCATCTGATTAAAATAACCCATAATTCAGAATTAAAGAGAGTGAGCAAGAGACTGCCACTTAAAGAGAGAAGATTTCAGCTCTCATAAAAAATACATAACACTTATGAACAAAGCTGAGACACAAACTATAAAGTATTAAGAAAAAACACCCATTCAGATCATAATAATTTACTGCATTATTTGAGTAATTACTTTTAAGCACTAAGTAAATTATGAGCTTTAGTAATGGAAAACCAGCCTAAAAAAGCAAAAATTTAAGTATTCCAATCACATTTCAGCTTGAGCCCAGCAAATAAACATTTTTTTGGCTACAGACACAAGAACCTCTAGGGGTTTTACATAATTCTAATACTTTATTTCTGCACCAAGCTTTCTTCTTACTGCACACGCCTTGGTAGCTTGCACTTTAGAACAGAGTTTTAAAACAGACCTCCTACATTTAAAAGCATCAATTATTATCTACGCCAACAAATCAATTCATCAATTCAATTAAATTCACGTACAGGCCTTTTTTTTTTCTTTAATGCTATGTTTTTTCCAGATGAAATATGTAATTGTTATTCATTGCTTTTTGTTTCATTTTTTTATTGATTACATAACTTGCATTAGGCAAAATTGTTCCATGTTCTGGCAAGTTTTGGCTTTATGGGCAGTGGACTGAGAGGCAGATTTGCCTGGTCACTAAGCTGAGCTCCTGCAGGCTGCCAGCCCCAGCATGGGGTCACCCAGCCTGATCCAGCAGCTTCTGTTCAGGTTAAGGTGGAGCATCCCATGCTGGGCCAAGTGGCCTCTTCAGGCTTCACCCCCATGGTTTCCATATGTTTTCAAATAAATCTCCCTGTTCTGTGTTCTGCAAATTGCTCTCTCAAGGCATGCAAAGAGAACAGACTCTCAGTTCTTCTCTTTGTGGGATGTATCTATGCATTTATATATATATACATATATGTGCAGAGATATAGGTATGACAGAAAGAAAATATACATCAAGACCAAAAAAAAGGCAGAAAAAGACAGGTTTTCTCTTAAGGTATTGCATCAACTGATTTGAACCAGAAGCCCAGACCCAAAGCCCTCAGGCATGCTGGAAGTTCAGTCCTGTGAATGGAGTAATTTATGCAAACTCCTAAATTACAGGGATCGAGCAAACCATTTGCAAACCATTTCCATATATTGCTAATTGGAGCATTTTTCATGTGTTTAACTGTAACAAAAGTGGGACCACGAGGACTCTGTAAAATACAACCCCAAAAAGCAATAAAAACAAAGCCTTCAGGTTATCATAATTCTTCTGTAACAAAACATGTGTGGGCCACTGGTGATTTTTTTTTGTAACTGATAAAAAACATTTATTTATTTTTTTTTATAAAGCCTTGATGTACAAGCATTGCATTAAGTTTCTCAGTGGCAGGGCTGGATCCTGAATAATGAGAGCTATAAAAACACCAGGGTGTACATAGCTTTCTACAGTCTACCCTAAGTTTCAGCTGGACAAAATTACATTTAAACACACAAAATTATTGCAAATACTTGTGCTGGTGAAGCTCAGCTGCTGCCTTTTTATTGTTTAGGGAGATACTATTTTTAGATTAAATATGTGCTAAAAAATCACTTTAACGATGTATTTGTTTATTAAATTGATCATTTGAGAACTGGACTCCATCTATTAGTAAAGTCACACAGCCAAATGCTTTTGTTTTCTAATTGGGTAACATTCACTAGAATTAGTAGCACACAAATGGTAAACATTTCATTGAAATATTTTAAAGTTTATGTTGATGTCAGTTATAGAGGCTGGAATCTAAAAGAATGCCACTTGATTAATATTATTAGCACACCAGCTGTCTTGTACTTTAAATCACAATACAAATAAGTGATTTTGAGGGACTGACAAAGCTAAAGATCTTCTCTTGGTAAATTAGCTAAACAATTAATTCATAAGTTTGCAAATTCCATGATCAGATTCGTATTTTGATTTTGTATTTCACACATACAAAACTTCATTCACTGATGCATTGCACTGCTTTCCTGACTGTAGAGAGATATGTCGTTGTTTAAGAAGAGCAGTATTTTATCAAAAAGCCACACACCTCATCTGTCCAAGAGCTAATTGTTTGAAATTCTTGACTTCTTCCCATCAGATCAATGGGAACTTCACAAGTGATTTCAGGGACAGCAAAAGCAACAACCCTGACACGTGGTTAGAGACTTGGCATCTAAAATGTAAAGACAAAAGAAAAAACATCCTCCAGCAGGCAGCCATTCCCCAGTGTCCCACCTTCACAGGAGGCAAAAATCAAGCTTTGCTGATGAGGAAAGCATTCCTCCTCATTCTGGCCCCTGCCATTTTCAGCTGACAGGCTCTGGTGTGCCATCATCTGTCTCTGTCACTGGTTCCAATGGCTCCCACTGCGAGCCAGCCACCAGCATCAGTCCTGAGCCAGAGCTTGGCAGCTCTGAGGTGGGGAAGCTGCCTTCCCCTGCCTACCCACTGCCTCTAACCAAAACAGGGACACAGCCCACAGGCAGGAAAAGCAGCCTGTGCAAAACTCTGCAGGTCCACCACAGCGGGAGGAGGTGAAGTGGAAAGTTATGTTAACAACCACAAAGGGAGGAATGAATGCCCTGACCTTATGGATGGCTGCTGGTGCAGAAGGTGCTCCTGGCTCCACAGGGAAAAGGACTCCCAGAGCCACTGGTCATTTCTACTCATTTCTCTTCCACTGAATTCCCCCAGAATGAACAAGCCTTTATTTGTTGGGAAAACTTCTACTGGAAGTTACAAAAGCCTTGCAAACACACTTTTGATAACTTTCCAAAAGGAATGTTTAATACCTCTATCAATAGTTGTCTTCATAAATATTCTTTTTCCTAATCTTTACACAAAATCGCAGTTGTCCCATCTCTTCATGTGTTCAACTCGACATAAAGGGAACTCCTAATGGGAGCTGTTGAGAATGATTCTGCTCACATCTCAGTCTCCAGTACATAACAGTACATCTCACTCCAAAAATCTTCACAATTACTAGAGGGGAAGTAAGGAAAGGAAGGAAAAATGATACATTTTCTTTTTTCCCCTCAGCTAGAAACCTTCTCAAATTACTGCAGGACGTGACTGTTATCCAAAACCAGTAAGTGTTTCTAAATTGTTTGCAGAGAGACTATATAACACTGTTTATTCCTTCAGTTGTTTTTAAGTCAACCTTTGGACACAGACAGATTTTCAAGTAATGGAAACAGTCTATAGAAAGTCAACAAACACATCATCAAACACCACAAAACAAAGTGAAATGCCCCAAAGCAGATTTACAACCTGCAAGGAAAGGCCAAAAGTCTTAACTGTATCAAAACACGTCACCCCTAAGATGTCAAGAGAATTTCTTAAGTCCTAACTCCCAGCAACTTTTTTCAGAGTCTCCCACATGATCCCACAAAATCAGTAGAATCCCACAGCAGGGTGATGAATGCATAACCTTGTGCTCACATGAGTTTGGGCAGGGGGTTTGGGAATCTGACAGACTTGACCAAAGTGATCCAGGATAAAATCTCCTTCCTGCCTTCAACCCTCAAATCCAGCAAAAAGATGAATGTAGAAGGCAGGACCACAACACAGAATCCAGTGAGCCTAAGAAAAAATAACTTAGGGGAGCACAGAATCACTAAAGTTGGAGAAGACCTCCAACACCATCCAGTCCAGCCAAACCATGGCACTGAGATGTCCAGGAGTTTCTGGAACACTGCCAGGGATGGGGACCCCACCACCATCCTGTGCAGCCCAGTCCAAACACTGCTCACTCTTTCAGGGAAAAAACTCTTCCTGCTGGCCAACCTGGACCTTCCCTGGCACAGCTTGGGGCTGTGTCCTCTTGTCCTGCTGCAGTTCTCTGGGAGCAAAAGCTTCTCCACACCTGGCCACAGCCTCCTTTCAGGTAAAGGTCTCCCCTGAGCCTTCTTTCCTCCAGACCATACTGCAAGTCAGAAAAAGAAGGTTCCCAGCACATGGATAACTGACAAGCTATAAAATAATCCCTAATTATGAGAGAATTTGGGATAGAGGGCATGCTAGGTTTTAAGGCAGTCATTTAAACACACAGGCTCTGGAAAGTAATTATTGCACAGAAAAAACCAATGCATTCAATTCCAAAGAAGCCTCTAATCCATGTTTAAATAAGCTCTTTACTAAACAGGCTTGTGCCTGAACACCTGCTTTTACCACAGGATTTGGCAGTGCTTTGTGTATTTTTCAATTAAAGACTAGTATTTAACTTTTGGGGGGAAGCAGGGCCTATTCGCTCAGGGAAGAGATTAAAAATTAAAAGGTTAGGTTGCTATCACACTGCAGATATGGATCAGAGGCAAAACTCGAAATCCAATTGAGTGAAAGCTCCTGCCAGCTGTATTACTGTCATCACATTTCAGATTTGCTGTGGATTAGAACGGATCAGCAGCATGGCTGCAGTGTGAGGGCAAACAAGGATTAACTTTTCCCCAGCCCAAAATGCTCTGCTACCCTCTTCCTCCAAGCCTCTGAGGGATCCATCACCTGATACTCTCCTCTCACCTTCTGTAAGTGGCCTGAAAGAAAGCAGGGAGAGGAGGACTCTGAGTTCTGCTGCACACACACCTCCTCCCTGGCCACAGCAGCTGCTTGGCCATGAATATGGCATGGAGCAGCTGTTCCCAAAGGATGAGGGTGATAAACTGCACCTCTGAGTCATCCCTACAAAGGCAAACCATGGATGTCACCACGGTTTCTATGTCACATCACTGACCAGGGCTTTATTTCATGTCCCTCTACTAAGGACGCTGCAGAGCAGGGCTAAATCCACTGGACAGAAGGCTTTTCAAGCTCAAAAAAACCCCAAAAACCTCCAGCCCACTAGGTTTAGGACAAGATGCAGTCTTTTGGCTTTCAAGTTAACAGAGTCACAGAACTTTTTTTTTTGAGAATACTAACTGCAGCATTTAGGTTTCAGTGAAATAAGTATATTTTATTTCTTATGGTAATTTTTTTCTCTCTAGTCTCTTTCCTCTCATTCTCTTTCTTATTCTGACCCTCTTATAAAAATGCTTTTAGCTTTCTTCCACCATCTGCTGTGGTTGGTGTGGGCAGAGAAAAGACACAGAAGCTGATTCCCCTTTTACTGTTAATTTCTCTGCCAGTTCATCCCCAACACAGTGTGAGAAACAAGACTGGCATTACTTATTAAATGCCACACACATGTAAAAATTTCATGTTTTCCTAATTCCACCAAGGTGAAGGCTCTGGACATGCAAAATCAAAAAAGTCAGGGACGTAATGCACTGCATAAAAGTAGCAGCTGAAGGAATGATTAATTAATTAATGAAGACAAAGGTTCATTAGCTGCGGTTACCTGAGTTTTCTAACCAGCTACTTCCTCAGCTAAAATGTCCTGGTTCCCACCCAGCCTCCTCCTCCCCAGGATAACTCCAGTTTTGCAGCTGCAACAGTGATCTCATGCTCGTGGTTAATACACCTTGACTCCACTTCAAGTCACAGTCCCTCAGCCCTGTTTCAGTTTTCCATCTTATCCTTTTGGGAGCAAAACCTGAAAATTCCTAGAACAGATTTGAAGAGTAGCTTCTTAAAATAAACTGCCCAGGGCTGTCATCTCAGTATTAGGATCACATTACCAAAATCAGAAAAAAAAATAAAAAAATCCTGTTAGACCAAGGGAGAGTTCAAGTTGGTCTGGCATCTAAAGAGGCACATTTTATCAACTGGAGATACTCCTGTTAAATCTGAATTATATAATATTAAATAATTTGCTTGTATTTCTTTTTATAATTATAATAAGGACTGTATTATGCCATTCATTAGGAAAACAAAGAAGGGAATTTTTACTTACTGGATTCGACACCATCCTAATATTCATGTGGCATTAAATAATTGCTACAGAAGATATTGATAAGTAAACATTTGTCTGTGTGTGTACCTAAATCTCAGAATTACCTCTTACAGAGATAAAGGGGCTGGTCAGGTTAGGTCAAATTCTGCATAAGTGAACTCAGTATAGGGTTGCAAAACATCAAAGAACATGTTTAATTTTTGACTTTAATATGTTTGCCACACTTTAGGTCTCTTCTTAGCTCACCTGGGTAACAGATGACCATTTCAACATATTTTACTGCTTTACTATAATCACTTCAGAGATTTTCTCTTTTCTTTTTTTCCTAGGAGGAGGAAAGACAATTTTTTTTCTTCTTTAAACAACACCTTTTTTGTCCCATCCTTATCATGGGGGGAGACAGGAATGGGACACACCAAAAATTTGTATTTCTAGATGGGAGTGCACTGCTGGTGGAAGGTTTTTGGTCACTTGTTTAGTGGCATTTTTTAAAGGTATGAGCTGGGCACTCTAAGTAATTTATTCTGTTTTTCTCCTTACCTTAAAAATCTCTGCCACATTAAAAAGAATCAGTGGCGTTTTTTTACATAGGACTAATTATTGTGACCAATGATTCCTCTCCTCCAAACTGGAGGACAGATGAATTCTGCATAAGATTTTGAACTCCTGATGACCACCTTACTCCTACTGACCACTACTGTTCAGGATGAGCACTGGGAATTACTAATTTCATGAGGTTTCATGCTATTTTATATGCTCAATTTACTAAAATTTAAGTACGTGAACAAAAGCAGTGTCACTTAAGTGAATTATTCTGCTAAAAGCATCTGAAGTCAAGTGTGAGACACACCCACTAAAAACACACTTTAATTTACTTGAAAATTGTGAAGAAATCATTCTCTAAAACTTTGATACGTTTTTAGAGTACAAAGAGTGGTCTGGATTTGGCTATGAATAAACTGTGCATTGTTAAAGCCCCCCACCCTTTTCTGTCAATTGATCATCATTGTTAATAAAAAATATTATATAAAAATAGCTAGTAAAAAGTACTTGTACATCAGTGAAATTACGATTCAAAAAGGCACACAGATTGAAAACACCAATGGCAAGTAAAATGCATTACTTCAAGCATATTGTTGAAGAGAACTGTCCTGTATCACTTCTGCAGCTATTCAGCCCTGGCACAGCATCAGCTTTTACCATATGGCTTTTTCTTCCCTTGCTGAAAGTGAATCTTCCTGTCAAAGAGCAGCTGTTCTAAATTATCACATCAAATTTTAACCTTACAGTAGACAACCAGTGAACCCACAGAGCCATGAGGGTGAAATATTTCACCTCCTTGACCTGGGGAGGATTTGTCATTGTTTAGGTCTCTCCCTGCCTCAGAACAGCACCTACACTCACTGCCAGGGTATCTGATGCAGGTACTTGAAGCTGAAGCTACAAACAAATTCCAGGCAGTGAACTTTGCATTTTCTCTCCCTAAACAGGCTGTGTGAAGCCCAAGTTATTATTTTCTGGCGTGCTACAAAGAATATCGCTGCAATTTCAAACACAAGGAGACATACAAATGAACTGAACGTTATTCAATTTGTCATCCAAGAAACAGCAAATGCTGATACTTCTCCTGCAGCCTGAGTGCCTCAATAAAGTCTGCTATCAATTGCTGGTTATTTAGATGTCTGCCAACAGCATGTTTTGACAACATCTTGTGCTTCACACTGAGGAGCAGCAGACTGAGAGAAGATTCTCCTCATCTTGTACTCGTCTTTCAAGATGGTCCTTACTCGGAGAGCGTTTTCAGAGCTGTGTGTTATCAAAACTCACAGCTCTTGCTGCAATTGCACTCTATTTAAAGCCCAGTGCCAGCTGCCAGCGGTAATGCAAACCCCTGTTAGCCTTTATAAGTCCCACTCTGGAACTAATAAGGGATTGTCAAATGGCTCTATAAACCCTGCCCAGTGGCAGAGAAACCAATGGGAAAAGTTCCCTGAATTCCCACTGACAATGCAATCTTTGTGTAACTCCAAAACTGAAAAATCACCCAAGGCATGGCGAGTGAAACCTGCTGAGGATGATACTCATTATTTATTCTTTAATCTTCTGAAAGCCTCCAAAGAAGGGAACTCACTACAGTGAAAAGGTTAAGGAAATGCCAGCGAGATCCCTTAAGATTCTCAGTGACAGACATCCAGAAGATTCCTGCAGGAAAATCCTGCACACAAGTTCAGTGGTAGCGCTCTTGAACTTGTGAGTGTCAGAGAATTAAGGCAAATACTTCAGTGTTGAGAAGAACAGTAAATGTTTCACAAACTTTTTAAAATGGAGAGAGTCTGGGTTCCAGGCAGTGGGGTGTGGTGTGTTTGAGGAGGTTTTTTGTCAGGGTTTGAAGTGGGGTGGTCATTTTGTTGCTTGAAAAGCAGGTAAGGGAGACAAGGAAAAAGTTGTTAACATGCCCACAAAGTAGCAGAACAAACGCACTTGTAAATTGGATTAAACAAACATACAACTGTATTAAGCTGCATTTTGTGAGGCACTAACACTTTTGCAAATATTTCCATTATTTCTGAGTGAACCTTTCCATTTCCCATCTGGTTTTAAATACAAAAAATTCAGTTTTAAATTATCTAGCCTTGCCATATATTGACACTGTAGTACTGAACAGCTCAGAGAGATGTATTGCTAAGTTTTCTAAGAACACTTAACAGTAATGTTACATTCAAGCTCCTAATCATTGAATGTTAAAAACTTTATAGTAATATTTATAATCATGTTTTTGAATACTACTATCACAATCTCCAAGAAATAAGGTAAAGGCTTTTTCAAGAAACTAAAAAGGGCTGAAAGAACACTTTTCTTACATGTATGAAAGAATGTGCATAGTATTGTATTAAAAAAAAATCTCTTTTCCCATAATGTCAGAATTTTTTTTCTTCAGGATGTGTGACAAATGTGATCAAAACTCCACAACATTGTGCCCGATAAATTTTGCCTTAAAAACTTGCATTTTTATATCTGCTGCTTCTGATGAACAAATTGGAGAATATTTTCCAAATTTGTAACAGTCAAAAAATGTTACATAAAAAGTCGGCTGGGGATCTTTAGGAAGTATTGAATGCAACATAATTCTTCTCCCATAAAAATCATCTGGACACCTTCAACATAACTTTCGTAAGAGTTAAATAAATTTTAAGCAGGAAGGTAAATCCTTCACTGTTGTGCTCTGTTTATGTACTTATAGAATATAAAGTGGATAAAAACAATGAATATTTTACAAATAAAGTAATTCATAATTTATAGCTGCTGTCATTTTAGTTTACCAGCTTGAAAGATTAAGAGTCCTTTTAAAAAGCATCTCTCCTGCTTTTTAAAAACAAAACAATACAAACCAAAGGAATAAAAAACACACCTCAGACCTCTGCTTTAAAAAATTTGAATCCCCAGCTTTTTCAGATTTCATGTAAAAGGAAATTTTCTTGATAGCTCCATTATTATATTGTATGATCTCCATTTTATCAGTGCCTACATTTTATAAAATATAATTGCTCTTGTGCAGAGTCTAAGAGTTAAGGCCACACATTTTCCCAGTGTAACACATCCAAGCCACTCAATTAATTCCAAGGAAAACTTTGCAGTGGCAAAAAGCATTTGTGCCTTTTCTGTTTTCACTTGCACAAAAATTGAGTAGTTCCTCACAGGATCTTTTTCTCTTTACATGTAAAGTTATATTTTTTTCCTATTGATCTAAAGGAGTAAAAATTAGATTTACTTATGCACAGACGAAATGGTTATTTAAAGCCAGAGGAAAAAAAAAAAGAAGTCTGGAGAAATGCTTTGCTTCCTTGGTATTAATGATGTTTTACATATTTTTACCTCAAGTGCAGCAGTCATTCCACTCAAAGAATTAAGCAATGTATGTGATGGTTCAGATTTAGCAGCCACAGATGGCATTCCTTTCATATCTCCAGAAACTCAGAGAGAGAAAAATGATTTAGGAGATGCTCACTGCACAACTTGAAGCACTGAAAAATTTAGTGCTAAGGGAAATTTTGTGGAGTCATTTTTGCAATAACCAGGCACAGTGGTATCCTCTCCCTCCTTTACCCCTCACTCCCTTTTCTCCCATTCAATCCACCTGATTAATAGCTAAAATTAAACACATAAGGAAGAACTAGTGGGTTACATTCTTTTTCCTTCTGGCTTTGTTATAGAAAATGTATCAGTCACTCATGGTTAAAACTTACAACTTTATTACATAGGAAATTTGCAGTTCAGACTTACTCAATTCCAGCAACTAAAATTTAGAACTGTACCTTGAAACAACACCATGCAGAAAGATGTTATTCTGTGCTTTTTGGGTCATTCTGTTCAAGCCCACCAATTTAAATTTTTCATTTGATAACCAGAGCTAGAAAATTTGGGTTTGGTCTAGAGGGTCACCTGTTGGAAGCCTCCAAAAGAGCATTCAAGCTCACTCATAGTCCCATATGGATAAACAATTGCCCACTGCACACTTGGTAATTAAGTGTATTGTAATGAAAAACAACCTTCTCCCTGTCCTACTGGTCTTTCTGAAGTGCATGAAATAAGGAACAACAGAATAGTCACATACAGGATGGAAAAGATTTATTAGTCCAAACCTACCAATGCAGGATTTCCTTTATCATCTGGTTACTGCAATTTTTTAAAAAAAGAATTCCTGAAATGAGGCTTCCATTATTTCCCTGAGGAGCCTTCTAGATCATTACAGAACTACAGATAGATTTTTTTGCCATTTATCCTATATTTTCCCATTTATTTTGATATCAATACCCCAACTAACCAACCTTCAGATAGTGAGATCTATTTCTTCTCTACTGTCCAAAGTAAAACTGAGCCAAGCTTTTCCATGTACAGATCCCTCACTGGGCAGGTGATGTGAATGTCCCTTTTTTAAACTCAGTCTCTGGGCTGTTCCAAACTCTGAGCCACTGTCTAATCTCCTCCTGCACTTGAAATTTAAATAGTGCATACAAGACTCATTGCCTTTTTCATAAAAATCACATTTTTGACTTTGAAAAAGCACAGACACAGTCAAAAAGGAGGAGGTATGGAGCAATTAGTACGTCCTTTAAAAAAGAAGGAGAAGTTCAGAAAAGAGGTATTAGAGATGAGGTATTAGACATGAAAGAGATCTTGGAATTTGCTATTAAGGAAACTGAAAAGGGAGCAGTTATTTCACTACACAGAGACATGGAAAACCTCATCCCTGTGACTCTAAAAGAGAAGGGTTAAACACAGCAAGGAGTTATGTTCTCCACACAAGGCAAGATACGCCATTCATTGCCATAAAAATTAAGAGACTAAAAAATACAAGTGAGTCAAAATGTAGACAAGTTACCAAGAGACTGGTCACTGATTCGTACTGCACATAGTCTTTCTTATAAAATATGTCTTTAAAAGTCAGTAGATTGCTAGAAGCTTTACCCAGGAAAGCAGCACTTTTATATTGTTTCTTATATTTTCCCTTAGTTTCCTTAGGAGGATGCCATTAGTCACTGTCAGAGAAAGAATATTAAGATAGATCTGACCTGATCTACTCTGTCTTTTTGATATGGAACAAATTGAAAAGATGATTTTTATCTTGTTGACTGAGGAGCAGGATGGAGATTATTAGAAAGCATTAAGCTTAGTGTGCAGTTCCAGCCAGCTGGGGGTTTTTCCCCCTAATTAAAACACTAAGAGAGAAGATTCCATAGAGATGTAGTTTGGTCACAGTGGCAGGAAAATACAAGTTATAAAAGACGTTGTGAGGAAAATGTCCTGTTCAACCATGAATATTAAAATAAGATTAAATAGACAGGATCACTGGGATGCTAAAAAGGCTGTAATAACAAGCAGCCTACAGTGTATGATAGATACCATTTAAATTAACTAACATATGTATTAATTAAGGTGAAAAATGGGTATGAAAGGGTGGTTTTTCCAACTTGCTCCCCTACACATCTTACTTTACTTCAGACAAACCATAATCCCTCCAAAACACTGAGCAGGAGCACAAGTCTTTGCTAGAGGAGGAATTAAATCTTAAGCTGTTAACCTCCAGTGTATCATTTTTGGGAAATCTCTGCTCCACAAACACACAATAAAGAGGACAAGGATGGTCACAGTGAAACTCTTTCACTGACTGACAGGTAGGGATGTCACTGCTGTACATGTAAAAATCAGTCAACAGGATCCAGAACAGAACAATACTCCACCCAGCAAGATCCCATCAGCTGAACTGGCTTTTCACAGCTTACTTACAAATGTGTTACAAAAACACGGACCAATAACAAAAAATGGTCTGAGTTTATGTTGACTTTTCCTGGCTATGCAGAGAAAAAAAAGCAGTCAAGGAAAGTGGTGAAATTTGTGTTATTTGGGAGGCCATGACTGTGCCTGATTTTCCAAGTACAAAGAAAAGCTGTTCTGAATGAAGTTTGAATAGGCTGATCTTATACCATTAAGGTCCTTCATTTTAAACCTCAGTAATAATCTCGTGCTAATGCAAAATGACATTGTTTATGAAAACAGCATTATGGGAACAAACAAAATCAGAAACAGTCTGAACACAGGATCAAGTAGTGATGGACACTAAGCTCTTAAATGTTTTCAACTACTGGGAAGACAATAACCTCTGCTTCTAATTACTCCTTCAGGCTTCAACTGAAATTTATTGTTTCTAAGTTATGCCTTCATTCCAGCCCATGCTTGTAACACCATTTTGGGATTACATTGGTACAATCCTGATTCTACTGCTCTTTCAGTGACAAAAGAAAAAATAATTTAGAAAACCCATAAAAATCCATAAACACCCTAAAAGATGGAGCAAGAGAAGGAGAGAAGAAAAAGAAAAGATACAGGAGCAGCCACAAGACTGAGGTCAAAACTGAACTGGTTTTCTGAGTTTTCCAACTCCTGCTGCACCACCAATGCTGACAAATGTGAGATTTTGAGTTCCTGCTTTTAAAGAGCCACTTCAATCACAGCACACCGAAAGAATCTGATCAATATGACTTCCCATAAAAGTCAGCAGAACATTGTGCATTAAATCAGAATAAACCAGAAGGACCTGTTGCTATCGTTAATGGCTTCATCATATATAGAACACCCTTGATCAACAGTGAGTGAGGAAGAAAAAAAATAAAATAAAAGGCATGGTAGAAAAAAAAAGCAAAATATAAAAATATATTCATTCTATGGTCTAATTTTCTCTGCAGAACTCAGTAGGAGCTGCCTTGCCTGCCCCAAGCATTTGAGAACTTGTTTTTAATAAAAGTTCAGTTTGATTTATTTAGCTTTACTTTTGCTCAGTTGTAGTCTGTCACTTTCTGGAGTGCTTGTCTCTCTGTACTCACGTGTAACTGAAACTCTAAACCAACAGCTTTCAACCATTTACAGGAACACAGGCTCTGTAGCAAGCAAGGATATACACAGTGGATAGAAGATTCACTCATGTCTTAGCATTTCCAAGTGCAGCTATAGGAGGCCCTGGATAAAGCATTTCTGAACAATAAAACATCCTCCTCTGAATTCAGCCCTTAACAGAAGAGTTTACATTGTTTTTTTTATAAATAACTGCATCTAATCTCAGAAAAGCGTTCTTAGATCTGGCTATTCAATTTATTCAAGGGCAAAAAATTATTTTAAATCTACCTAAAAGAAAAATCAAAACAAGAACACTCTTACCCCTCCCCCTAGATGTGTCCCTGTCATTTTCTGACAAAAAGTCATGGCTATGGTTTGTTGGGTCCTCAGTAGCTCCCCAGGACTTGTTTGACAGAAGGATTGTTGTAGGGCTGATTAAAAAGGAGTAGGCACTGTACCAACCAGGTTCAAAACACTTTAAATTTCTGTTCTACACATACACACACCGCTCAGTAAACATCTCAGCTATGCTACTTCCAACCATGGGATTTCCAGATGTTACTGTTTCATTTTTATGTATTTAATGCAAGACCCTTTGCCACAGCCAGTACCCTTCAAGGCACTCTGAAAAGATTGAATTAGCACAAAACTCCAAAATGTAATTTTATTAAAAGCATAAAAATGTTACCTGCTATCATCTTGGTTGATATTAAAACTAGTAAATACAACATGCAGTTCTCTAAGATTTAAAAGACTATTTCTGTAAAAAATCCAAATCCCCAGTGTACTCTTGTTCTTGGGAGCACTCACACAGCCACAGTTTGCAGAAATCAAAGGTTTGGACAAAATTGAGTTAAAATACATGAGTATTTCTGAATCAATTTCAACTATTAATCTTCCAAATGTATCTGCATTAAGTAATTATGCTACAGGAGCAATACCAGATGTTTTTTACCAACCAATCCCAATTAGTCAACACAGCTCAGTGGCAAAAGTCATGTATCGAGACACAAAGTTTAAAAGACAAAAAAAGACACCAAAAAAAAAAAAAAATCACTTTTTTGACACAAACATTTAAGAAAACCATTGTAAACTAGAAGAAGGTCCAAGAGCATTAAGAGGGACTAGATTTGCTACACAACATGTTACTGAAAATCAGCTGCTGACTGTTAGCAAATATTTTTAGCAAATCACGTTATTCACACCACTTAAACAAAACCTCATTTCCATGGCAATTTTACCACCTAATTGATTTCTCTCTAGAACCTGGAGATAATGCCCAACATAAGGAGCAGGGACACAGAACCATGGGCATGGAGGGCATTGTTACCTTGGCATGCAAAGCCTCTCTCTTCGTAGCCAGCATTGCACAAGCACTTCCAACAAATCACCTTTTTGACACAAACATCTAAGAAAATCATTGTGAACTGGAAGAAGGTCCAAGAGTGGTAAGAGGGGCTAGATTTGCTATACAACGTGTTACTAAAAATCAGTTGTTGACTCTTACCGAATATTTTTGGTAAATTACGCTATTCACACAGCTTAAACAAACCCCCGTTTCCACAGCAATCTTTCCACCTAACTGATTTCTCTCCAGAACCTGGAGAAAATGAGCACAGCCCAACACAGAACCTGGAGAAAATGAGCACAGCCCAGCTCAGGGAGCGGGGACACAGAACTATGGGCACGGAGGGCATTGTTACCTTGGCACGCGAAGCCTCTCTCCTCATAGCCGGCATTGCACAAGCACTTCCCAATGGGCACCAGCCACTCTCCCTCTGTGCTGCAGTACATCTTGGGGGGCTCCTCCTCCTTGGAGTGGTTGACACAGGAGCCCCTCACCTCCACCAGCGACTGGGAGTCCATGGGCACCGTGTCCGGGAACATGGCCAGGTTCTTGACGGTGAAAGGACACTTCTTGAAGTAGACCCGCACCGACACCAAGGCCACGCAGGCGCCCACGTCCTGGAAGGCCAGGTAGAAGCCTTTCCTGCTGATGGGCCCCACCTCACGGACCTCCGTGTTCAGCTTGAGGATTCGGTCGCCCAGGTCCATCTGGGTGAAGCTCTCGTCAGCCGCGATGGTGTCGATCTTGGTGAACTGGTGCTCCTTGAACTTGACCAAGTGGTCGTCGTCGGACTCCATGTAGTACAGGTTGAAGGTCTCTTTGCAGGTGCCCAGCACCAGGGGGATGCTGTTGCAGTCCCTCAGGGTGAACTTGAGCTCCACGTAGATCTTCTGAGCCGAGTTCCGTGGGATCCAGTTTGTCCGCAGCCAGTTGTTCTGGCTGTGATCCATGACATTGCACACTTGGTAAGTTCTGATTGGAGTGTAATGCTCGTCAACACCACTGATCTCTTCCCACTGGATTAAAAAAATGAAAAAGAAGAAAAAAGAATGGTTTAAGATTAATTGTTATACCAACAAAAGTAACGTTTAGACCAAAAGCTGTGAAAAAGGAAAAATAACTTGGACATCACTATAAAATAAACAGTAAGGTCCGGTTGAATTCCTCTTACTTTTTTCTTATTAAAAAATAGGAACATCTTAAATGAACACAGAATTCACAATTAATAAGTCAGATTTTACCAATTTACTTCAAGGTGAATGAAAGAAATAAAAACACATGATTTCCCAAACAATAAGCAGTGCTGTCCTTTCACTCACAATTCCATGTCCTTACAACAACTACAGTCACCTCAAATGGAAGACATCCTCAAGGACAACACAGATTTGCACTGTTAGAACCAGTTTTATTTCTACAATTAAACAAAAGCCCATGGCTCCAACTGAAATTCCATACAGTCACAATAAAATGTTACATTTATTCAAAGCATGACAATTGATTTTCCTTGGGATATATATACCCTGGACAAACAATAACTCCAGAAACTGCATTGAGCTGGACTAAGAATTACTACCAATTTACCATACCTTGATTAGTTGGTTCTTCTGTGGACTACGTAGCTGGGACACTGGAATGGTTTTTGAAGAACACAGGCTCATGATTTGTTTTTACAGCAGTCATCAGCTGACAAACTCTCTTGAGCCAAAACATGAAGGAAGGGGCTTCCTACTTGGGAATTATTCACATACCTGTCCTACCTGGTTTCCAAAGTCACACCAAAGAGGAGTATTTACCAAACACAGGAAAAAATTAAAAAAAACAAAACAAAACCACAACAAAAACTGGAGAATCAAGTATGTTATCAGAAGTCACTGCCACTCCTGAGGAAGGGAGACAAAGAAGAATTTCTACCAGAAAAACATCTTCCCTCAAAAATCAAGTCATATCAATTTCCTGTTTAAGATCGCAGTCTAATAGTTACTTGTTTTACATAAGCACCTTTTGTTGCAGGACTTTAGTGTAGTGCAGACGGTAGGAGAGGAGAAAAAAGAACTATTCCCACTATAAAGACAAAAGTCGTGGTGCAGAAGTGCTTGCAGTTTCTTGGGTTCACAATGCATGAATATCACAGACATATACAAAGAAAATGAGGCAAAAAAACCCCATTGACATATCAGAGTAGCATCTGAGAGTTCTCAATCATAACACACTAATTTAAGGAAGTTTTGATCTGACTAAAAGCTGGTCTGCACAATGAAATTGTCCACACACCACAGAAAATGTGATTTTAAACCACATTATTAAACCAGCAGATAAAAGCAGTGTAAATACTCTTTCCTTTAATTGAAACCAAGTTTACTGCAGTTCACTTTACAGACCTGACTATACACAAGTTTTATCTCTTCCTGACTAGTTCAACAGAGCTTAAAACACAATCTTGGATGTGTCTACAGCAGCTGATGCGCTGCAGCATGCCATAACAGAATCTATTTCCAAAAAGAGCCAGCAGTGCAGAGACTTTTTGAGTCAAAATTACCATACTGGAGCTCATGGCCACTTGAGAGCTTGGCACCAGCCATACAAGGATGAAGAGGCAGCTGGACCCAGGCTCCCAGCCTCTGCCAGCCTCCCAAAACTGAGTGAAGGACTCTCCTCTGACAGATGTCCTTGCACAAGCAGAGGCCCTGAGCCAGCAATCTAACCCTGCCTCCAAGAGCTGTAATTGCCTCCAGTGAAGCTGGATGCACTGATTTATCTGCAGCTCTTCCCTGGACAAATAAATACCAAATAACAACACCTGGATGGAACTAGACAGGATTATTTAATGAAACCAAATTTTACAGACATTTCAAGCAGCTCACACTCATTCAGAAGTCATCCAGTGATTATCATTTCCATATAACTTCTAATCAGTTTTATTCAAAATGTTCAGTGGAAGACAGAGACAAAACCAGGAACTGGCAGAGTTTAAAACATCTCCACAGCAAGATGTAAGTTTTTGAACAAGTCTCACAGTAATTTTTTTTTTGCCATAAGTTTCTTATCCAACATGTTTACATAGACTTTTGAATGTAGATACAGGACTTGCATAACAAAGGCAGCATCACTACTATGTTCTTCATCCAGAAGTTTCAATTAGTAACTTCATGCAATTATAATTTCAGTAATTTTCAATGAAGATCGAATTGTCTGGAAGTCTGTGTTAGTCCACTTACATGAAAAACAAAATTTTAAATGTATCATTTAATGCTGAAGCATTGTTTAAGGGAAATGCCACTCTCACACTGGGAGCTAATTTGACTAAAATACTTTAACAGTTATAAAACTGTGGAGATTGCAGCTATTTCATTAGAAAAAGATGAAATAAGTCACCAAAACTACAGGAAGAGCATTCAAATCACAACATGTACCAGATTCAAGTACATTTGGGAATTCAATTATTATTATGATCAAAGTGAAAAGCAAGCAGTACATTTGCATTGCTCATACATTACAAGTCTTCCCAGTAAGCCTTTGTATTGCCATTTCAAAGGGATCTTAATGGCAAACAGATAATAGGGAAGATTGAGCTTCTTCTATTAAGTAAGGTTTCTCAAGATGGAGCTTTTTCTATCAAGTAAGGTTTCTCAAACACCTGTATTCGGACTTGTTTTAATTTTTATTTTGCTACTTGCAATTCACGTGTTCAACTGGCTCTGCAAAGTTACAGTTGTTACAAAATTTCTTTTAAAAAAATTTAAAAATAATAAATAGAGAGAAATTCTTATTCCAGGGATGAAATTAGGCAGGGAAAATAATAAAACAGATGGACAGGGGAGAGAAAGTACAACAAAAGACTTGTGGGTCAAGATAAGCAGGGAGAGATCACTCACCATGGACAAAACAGACCCAACCTGGGGACATTGGCCTAATTTATTACTAATCAAATGAGATCAAGGTAGTTACAAATAAAAACTAAATTTGAGTAGCTCTGGTCCATTACACTGCAGAGGTGCCCCAGCTGGAATTTCTTTCTTTCAATATTTGTACAAAACTAGTGGATATTTATCAGTCTTCACTATTGTTAGAGAAGCAATTAATAGGCAAGTCCTAAATTCTAGAATGATGAAATGACAGGACTATCCCCCTCCAAGTCCAATAGGAATTATTAATTCAAAATTTTTTAGGAAGATGTTTATAAAAAAGTGTCAGGGACTCTATGACAGAATGATGTGGGGCACAATTTCTGAATTCATATTATTACACAGTATTTATGTCATATTCCCCTGATGCCTTCAGGCACTTTCAATACTTTTGAAGCATGTCCAGAAGTGCCACAGCACCACTCCCTTCCCAGCGTGTAATTTGGCTTTTGGAAAATGTTCTTTTTGTTTGCTTTTCATTTTCTAAAATCTTTTTTGGAAACTGTTAATGACAGGAAACAAGAGATTGCTTTCACTGGTGTAGAAAAATCTCCAGAACCCCAGTGAGAGGGTCTAACTCATGTCTCTGAGTGACAAAATTGGGCCAAAAAGGATTTTCTTCTCCAAGATCTGGCACTGTGCTGGACTTATGACTTTGGTTTAATTCTTGCAATTTCTTTACAAAAGGAAATGTACAGAAGTGAATGTAGGATGTTTCTAGGATGTCATGAGCAGTCTCAGTGAAAAGCTCCCTCTCAATGTGGGAATCTAGGACATGAGTGATCTCAATTCTTTCATCCTGCCTGTGACATCACTTT
>VXBB01023173.1:0-72258 GCA_013399915.1 Illadopsis cleaveri
CTGAAATTTTCAGCCTCCAGAGTCCCAACAGACGTGGGGTGACGTGGGAATGGTTTCCCCACATTATCTGTTTGTTGTTTCTTTGGTCCAGCACTGGTTTGAGACTGTGTGGGGTTAGGGTTGTTCCAAAAATGTCAGGAAGAAGAATGTTTCTTCGAAGCAATGTTAAATTGAGGGATTTCTTGATCCAAATTTAAAAAATACCCCAAGCGCCTAAGCAGAAAAACTCTTTTTCTCCCATGTGAAATAAATTCACATTTTGAAATGGAAGATAATTACATTAAAACAATGAGCAAGTGATCAGCAAATCTGAATCCAAATGCTGTTCATTTTCAGGGCTTGTGATTTTAAGTTTCGCCCCTAAAAAGTGTAGTAGTCCCAAAATTCTTGCACAGAAGAGGAAAACCCACTCATTCTCAGGATAACCACTGCTGTTCTGGGGGGAGCTGTGCTTCCTAATTTGGAAGAAAACTCCATCAGGCATTTGAAATAGAAATGTGGCTTAATTATGTGATACCTCAGAGTAACAGGCCCTTGATGATGGTCCCAGCAGGAGCCACAGCTCAGGGCTGGCTCTGCTGAGGCAGCAGGAAATTCCAGCTGCTTCTGGGAGCTCCTCACTCAGTGGAAGGAGAGGTTGTGAGATTTTTTATAGAATCATTAAGGTTGGCAAAGACCTCTAAGATCATCAAATCCAACCTTTGACCAATTCCCTCCTTGTCAACCAGCCCAGAGCAGTGAGTGTCACATCCAGTCCCTTGAGCACCTCCAGAGATGGGGACTCCACTGCCTTCCTGGCAGCTCCTTCCGATGCCTGACCACCCTTTCAGTGAAGAAATTCTTCCTGAGCCATTCTTTCTATCTGGCTCTTCAGCTCAGGCTGCATGTCCAGAATGGACAAAACTTCAAAACTGCACTGATTCTCCTCTTATGTATAGGCAATAATCAGAGTGATCTGTGTGATCTATTAGGAGATCAGAGGAAGTCCAGGGGAAAAAAAAAAAAAAAAAAGGTAAAAAACCTACTTTCCCAGGCCTTTTCTTTTTTTGCTTTGCACAAAAAAGCCAGAAGTGCTTTTGATATATGTTGACCCAGCCATTATTGTAGGACTAAAACTGCTAAAATAAAAAAGCCATAAGTGCAGCAGAGGAGCAGCAATGCCTCGCTCCCTGCTGAGGGCTGTGGGAGCTGGGGCAGCCCAACCTCATGGCCAAACCCATTTTCCCCTGACAGAGAACAGCAGCAGTGACCAGAGACAGGCCTGCAAGAAACACGAGCTCTACGTCAGCTTCAGGGACCTGGGGTGGCAGGTAAGGGCTGGGACTGGGCTGCCTTGGCACATCAAGTGCAGCAGTGGGATCCAGCCACTAACTGGATTTTTTATTTTAAATCCTGAGGGGAAAGATACTCTCTGCTGCTTTTAGCATGCTGAAGTGCTTCTGCTCAGTTAGGAATACAAATATTTAGTGTGAGGCTGGCTGGAAGCTCAACACACTCAGTTCCTTTTGGGGAGCTGTGGCCCTGCAGGTCCTCTGGCAGTGCTGAAGGCACACACTGCTCTCCATTTTCATCTACCCAATTTTTTCAGACCTGGTTAAAGACATTTTCCTTTCTGAAAGCTTGTGTCTGCATTGTGTTGCTGGGTGAACTGATCCTTGTGGACAGCCAGGAGGACACTGCTGGGTGGATAAACAACTGAACCCAGATGTTCAGCTGCTCTGTGGGCACATCTGCGATGTGGGATGTGTCCCTCCAGGAAGAGCAGGCACTTTACAGGCCTGTAAGAGAGCTTTAGAAAGGCCAGGGGGGCAGATTGTTATTTTGCAGGCCAGTGGGTGTATGAATGTTTAGATTGATGTGCTGGCTGGCTTTTTGTTTCACTGCATTTCTGTCTTTCTCCACAATCTAATGGCTTCAATTTAATCAAGGACTGGATCATCGCTCCAGAGGGCTACGCTGCCTATTACTGTGAAGGAGAATGTGCTTTCCCCTTGAACTCCTACATGAATGCTACAAACCATGCCATTGTACAGACACTGGTAGGTGCACCCTACCTCCTCACACGGCCTTACATCTGACAGGTGCTACTCAGAAATAAATTTATACTCGAAAGGGTCTCCAAGCTGACGGGGAAGGAAGATCTGCCTTAGCTCTCAAGGTGCTTGCAGCATGTCTGGCATGAGTGGCCTGAATTAGCACCTGAAATGACCCTGTCTTTGCTGCAGGCTTTGGCAGGCTCTCTCTGGTTTGGAAGGGCCCTGTGATAGACATTGCAATGGGGGTTTAGTCCCACTGCATGGGGAGGAAGGAGCAAGATATGAGACCCACTGTCAGCAGTGGGAAAACCCTGTAAGGATCCACTCCCTGCTGCTGCCAAACGTGGATTTGGGGTCAGGCTGAGGAAGGGGTCGGTGAATCCCAAAGTTACACAGCTCAGCTACTGTCTGAGTGAAGGTGTGGGACAGGCAGAATGTTGCCCAAGGAGAGAAGAATAAGGGGGAGGAGAGGGGAAAAGTGAATCTTAACACTCCTCTGTTTTCATTCCCCAGGTTCACTTTATAAACCCAGAGACTGTGCCGAAACCCTGCTGTGCTCCTACACAACTCAATGCCATCTCAGTGCTCTATTTTGATGACAGCTCCAATGTTATCTTAAAAAAATACAGGAACATGGTGGTACGAGCATGTGGCTGCCACTAGATTTGTAGGGAATAGAAAGAAGAAAGAAAAAGAAGTTATTTGTAAAAGAGTGGGTTTGTGTGGCTCTGTGGGGGAGGGGGAAAGGTTGGTGCTCCAGCCATGGGTTTAAAAAAGTCCCAAACCATTTTAGGACCAGGCCTCTGAAAGTTCAGACAATGGAACAGTTTCTGGATCTAAAGAGGCATTTGAACACATTTTGTTTTAGTTTATTACAGACAATGAGCTTGTAAACTGAAACAAGCCAGAGAAACCGTTTAAAACCAAATCTGCTTACAAAATTGGCTCCTACAGTACATACTTTTGCAAATGAGCCTTTCTGGAGATTGCAAACTCACCAGTGTTGATTGTGAGCAAAACAGTAATAATCTATCCAAGGCGAGACTGTGCTGTGACTAATAAGTGTGTGTAGTTCCTGTAACACGGTTTGCAATAAAATAAGTGAACAAAATATACCTGGAGTGAACAGGTATTTTGTTAGAGAATTATTGCTTTCATCCCTCTGTCTCAATTTCATAAGCAAAACCAAGGATGAATTACATGCAACTTCCAGTTTTAAACTACAGTAGCAAAAGCTGGATGTGGATTGACACAAATTCAAAGGACAGATTAGGCTAAGAAAAAAAAAATCAATTGGCAAGCAAAAGAATCGAAGAGAAGTGCTTCAAAG
This sequence comes from Illadopsis cleaveri, assembly GCA_013399915.1. NCBI lineage: Eukaryota > Metazoa > Chordata > Aves > Passeriformes > Timaliidae > Illadopsis > Illadopsis cleaveri. Next base: position 3,367 of record VXBB01023173.1, read on the forward strand.
AATGAGAATTTTGGGGTGTATTTTTTTCTAGCAACAAGGAAGGAAATTTCCTCTTGCAGCCAGAAAGTATTTCAATTTGCTATGAACTTGAAACAGGAAAGCAGCAAAATGCTGAGAAACAGGGATCAAACTGGGGTGTGCTGAGCAGGTACAGAGCTGTAACTAAAGATCCTGCTGCTGTGTGGAAAATGTCCATTGACTTCCCTGAGGGAGCAAGTGCCAGCACTTTTCCAAGAGCATGGAGACCCAATGCAGGAGGTGCTGTGAGTTGGGATGTACACCCAGCACCACACAGACTGGGAACAAGCTGGGCAACCTTCCTTCCTGGGGCCAGTGTTTCTGAAAAACCCCCCTGCTCTCTTGGCTTCACCTCAAAAAACCCCCAAACAATCCCCTTCAAGGGCCAACAAGAAGCTGCAACCAGAAGCAAGAGAATGTCCCCTCAAGGCTTTTCTTTTTCCTTCTTTTAAAGTCACAGGTTACACAAACATCACACTTAAGTAATTAAGGCTCAATTAAAGCTGTTGCAAAGAAGAATACACAGTTGCAGTAACCAATCACAAACCAATTCCCCACTTTGGCACCCACCAAAGTAGGATTGGCGTAAATTTCACCCAGGAGATAAAAAGAAAATAATGCCCAATAAAACACCACATCCGGCACACCCAGCTCTAAATCTCCAAACCTCCAAAAGCTAAACTTCCAACAGATGGGTCCAGGACATCATGAATCCCATGGGTCTCTGCATGGTGAGCAGATGGGGCCATGCAGCTTCAGTGGGGACTTTGCTCCATGTCTTGCCTCAGAGGAGAGTTAGAGAAAGAAGATAAATGAAATTCTGGACTTCACTCACTGCTCTTCCCCCTTTAAGTCACAGATCAAATCCAGACCAGATGCCTCACTTTAAAAAGAATAAGCAAAGGAAGAAAAAAAAACCCCTACTGTCTATGAAGTAAATTGGAAACTTGTTTCTGATGGCCTGATTCTCATCTCATTTAAGTCAATTGGTGTTTTCCCAGCAGTTTTCTCAGTAGCAGGGTTAGGCTGATGGGAAAGGGGAAATCCATCCATGACATTGGTAGGTTTTGGATAGGGGCCTTGGTGAGCAGCTGGATGTTGCCAGATGTGCCTGGCATCCCAACCAGGCCACTCCAACATCTGCAGGAGCAGCCTGCCTGCAGCAGGCACACTCCACAGGCAGGACTCCAACAAACCTCCCCACGAGGAGACTTTGGGCAAACACAGCCAGCCACATGGCAGGACAACAGCTGAAGCCAAAAGCCCACCTCTCCTGGAGCCTGCAGACAGCACCATCCACCATCAACAGCCAAAACTGCCCTCAGTGCACCCCTGCTTTAGAGTGAGGGATTGAAATCACACAGATTCCAATTTCACAGGAAGCATCTTTTGGCATTGTACACATATATCCACCAGTGCTTCTGTAAACCTCCTGGAGGAAGTGAAGGTGCTGCCTAGAGAGTTAAGAGCTGATCATGCCTGAACTTCCACTATTTAGTAGTCAAGGATTAGTTTTCTCTTGCGGGTGTTTCAGTGTTGGTGGTCACTGCGTTGGTGTATTGCATTTTTAACTTGGACCACGGTATCTTGCTGTATAGGATTCATATATTAAATATTATGTGGGGATTGTTTCTGTTTTGGTTTTTTGTCGTTGTTTTTAAGCATAATTACAGGAATTCTGTTGCTAGGCTCAACATCAGCTTCACTGTTTGTACATTTTTATGTAAATAGTTGTCACAAGCGGAAGAAGAATTATTTATTTCCATCTCTGAATTCCTTTTCAATCACATGCAGGAAAAATGATTCTGGGTTCCTAAACACATTTGTTTCCTTATTTAAGAAGATATTTATTAACAGTTGGCAAAAATGCATATGCATTTCTGGTTCTTTTCATGGAGCAGTTGTCAGAAGCCTTTTTGTACAAACTAGTAAAATAAATCACTGCAACTTTACAAAAGATATCCCGATGACATTGTGTATCTGTGTGGTTATTCTCCTTTTATTCAAAGAACCTTTTTGGCTGGGCAATATTTCGTCTTGAGCCTGTGTTTTCATGCAGCTCAAGTCTCTATGTACGGGCAAAACTGTCACATGTCATTATTTGGTGCAGCTCCTTTGGTCCAAATACAACAGGGAGGGAAGAATAGCAAAAACATGGATGTGTTTTGCAGTCTGTGCTGCAAAGATCCATGATTGAATTATAGTGCAGCTGTCAGCAGCTGTTTCAAAGAGGCAGGGGGTAAATTAGTTCTGTTTACTGCTACATAGTTCAGAGATTTAGTCATCCCAATAAAATTATAGAGGCACAAGAAAGGAAGAAAGAAACTCTAAAGAAACATCAGCCAAGAAGCTGACATTTTCTAATTTAGATTGTTTTAGCATATTTGAGAGATGCTGCTGGCATGAGGTTTCCTACTGTGGATACCACACTGCATTGCTATGGAGGCAGCTGAAAAAAATAATGGTCTAAATCCCTCTGTTAACTGAGCATTATATCTTTGGGGCACAACAGCAATTTTGGGGTTCTTGTTCACTTTGAACTGTGAGCAGAGTTATGCCAGTTTATGTAGATAAATTTGCTGGGCCAGAGGATTAAATCACCAGCATTTGGGAGTTAAATCTGCCATTTCCATGAGCAATTAAACATTCATAAGTAAATTTGCATTGTGCACTGCTCAGAGTCAAGTGAAGCATCAAGGAAAAGACTTTTATTGATGTAAAACAAGACCTACTCAGCTTCTGTAGGCCTGGACTAATTTTAGAAGGAGGATCCTCTGGTATTTCTCGTTTTGGTCCCAATTCTCTCCATTTAGGTGTAAGGCAGGGGTGGTGCCAACAAGTGAAGAAACAAAAAAATAATTATTTTTTCTTTGCAGGGCCAGTCCTGCAGCCAGCAGCAGCTTTACCACTGACTTCAACACATCCAGCCTTATATCATGAAATATCTGCTGGTTCCCAGCTCTGCCACAAATACCCACAACTTGCTGGATGTGCTTTGGAGCAGCTTTCCCAGCCTGGGAGCCAAAACTCCATTCCCAAGCTGGTTGCAGCCTCCCCTTGGTCTGCAGCACTCCTGTGGCTTTGTCTCCTCATCTACTGTTCTGGAAGAGGAATTCTTGACACGAATACATACACTGCCATAAACTGGCAGGGCCATAAACCCCTGGTGAAGGAGCTTCCAAACAGCTAGATTTATCTGAGTAATGACATTTTAAAGCACATTTTAAAGCATTTTATAGAACAGTTATTTTAACTTCCTTTCAGGCCAAACTTTGAGGATGTTATGTTTGCTTAATTGAGCTGTTTCAGATCTGTTCCAGTACTGACAATGAGATCCTTCTGCTGCTGTGCAGGAAACTGCCTCCATTGCTGCCAGTGTTCGTACAATAAAAAATAATGATTTAAATAAGCCTTAGTGCAGTTTTAAGATTCCTGATTGTTATGGAAGTGTCAGCTGTAAAGCCTAAAGCCAGAGAGGGACAGCAGAGCTTGCACAAGCATGGCTCAGGGCATGGCCAGGGGCTGCAGGATTCCCTCTGCTGCTTGATACAGTCCCTCAGCTCTGCCTGCAATAGGAACAGATACTTCTGGATAAAAATCCCCAAAGACTCATCTCTCAAGTTCAAAATTCACATTCTCTCTATGTTTCCATCCAAATACCCTGCTTGCTGACTTCCACTGCTGCCACAAACACATTATTCTCTGTATCCAACCTTCCTTCAGAGAGAAATTCTGCCCAATTAAGCTAAAAGGAGCCAGTTTGAAGTTTTTATTTATCAGGTAATGATTGACAAGACCTCGAGGCAAAAACTAGGAGCACTTCATACTACAGTCATTCATTACCAGAGTACAAAAACAACATAAATGGGTTATTATGGCCACTTTGAGTTACTCTGTTTTAAATAAAAATATCTGTTCCCTTTTCCTGCCTAATGCTGTGGAATTTGTATCCCTAAATCAGCAGCTGAGAAAGACCAGAAATTTAGGATAACAGGTTTAACACACTGATCTGTTTCCTAGCTGGTTTTCCAAGGCTCTGTTTATCAGGCAATAGGAACAGACTTTTTAATTTTAATATTTGGCAAGTTGTTTCTTGGTATTGTGAGGTTTACCACTTTGGGATAAATCTGCTGTTTTCTCCAACAGAATCCTCATGTGTAAATTAATTCCATAAATGAAGACAGCACAATCTTAAAATGGCTTAAGTTTGGCTTTGTATTTAGAAAAAAAAACAGGACAAGCCATAGACAGATTCATCACCTCCACAAATTTTTCCCCCAGTGAAAGGCACTGGGGAATGTTGGGGAAAAAAATGGGGGCCCAGCCTCAGCCCCACAAGCCCTTAGAAAGACAACTTTGCACTTGACCAGTTTTTGCAGGCATGGTTAAGCATTTAACCATTTGCAGGCTAAAGCTCTACGTGGGGCTGCCTGAATTAGCCTCACCCTCAAAGGCCTGGCTTGCTTGTCTGCAATAAAACCCAATCCCAGGCCAGCCAGCAGTAATTTGGGGGATGGAGTGTCTGGGACTGGGAAGGAAGGGGTGAGTTTATCCACTGTTCCCGTAATTAAAACCACGCTCAGACCCTTTCCCCAGGAGCTGAAGTGACTCCTGAGTGAGCACCTCTGTGCTGCTGATAACTTGGGGCTAATGGGCTTATTTTAAGAAGCTCTTAAGAAGAAAGGAGGGGGATGGCAGGAGCTCAGAGGATCTGTTGTGCTTTAGTGTGTCAGCACCTGGGGCTCCAGCCCAGGACCTTGGGGTTGTGCTGAATTTCCAGAGCAGGTTTGGGATGTCACTGTGGTTGTGGAGTGCAAAAAGGGCCACAGAGGCTTTTTTGACCTGGCTCCCCACCTTCCCTTCCATTGCATGGTCTCTCCACCAAGGCCCAGGGTGGACAACAGCCCCAGCAGTGGCCAGACACTGATGGTGACACCAGGAAGGTGACCTTTGGCTTGGCTAATGAAGGAGAGCTGCTGCAGGCTGCTGGATTTGTTCCCGTGCTATTTGCTGCTGCTGTGTCAGGTGCTCCATATAAAATATGTGGAAACAGAGACATTGAGGGTCTGGATTCAGTTATGAAGGGTCAGAGCTCAAAGATATCATTTATCAGATCTCAACAATTTAAGCCATTTTGTTCAGTGTTTAAAACAAGCTGTAGACAAGAGCAGAGCAGTCAGTGTCTCTACATCTCTCTGCCTCAGACTCTTTAAAAAGAGAGATTTGGACAATTGCTTAATGAGAATAAATTCATCATTTTAGCTTCTGTCTTAGGCTACATACTAAGCACAAAAGAAAGGAGAACAAACCAACATATGACCTGATCCAAAACTGACATGTGAGGAGTTTTTCTTCTGATTTGTTTATACACTTCTCACAGTGATCTACTGCCACTGCTGACCTGTTTTTGGCTCCTGAAGTGAGAAATCAGCTCTTAAATCCATGAAATGGGTTGTTCTTCATTAGCAGGGAATGACCTGGCTGAACTGCAGTTTTAGGTGTTGGCTAATTACACCAAAGATGGATTTCATGACACCTCAGGGCTAAGCTTTAGAGGAGTCAGCAAGTAGAGGTAGGGCCAGGCCTTTGTGAGAAGGAAGACTGCAGCTGCTGCCTTTGCAATTGTACAGCCAAGTTCTGAAATCCATCTTGAAGGGTTCCCCTGGAAATCCAGCCAGTGGTTTTGGGGAGAAGGAAGACAATGCTCACAGAGACTGGGCCACCATCAGCTTGGAGCAACTTTAATCAGGAGACCTTTTTCCCTAACATCAAGGCAGACTTTTTTTCCTTCCAAATCAGAAAAATGCACAAGTGATTCCAAGTTCAGCCCATCAGTTGTTTTGGTTTCACATGACTACTGAGAAATCAACTGTAAAAGCTGGTGCAGTTATATACACACATACCATGCACAGAATGTGAACTGTAAATACTGGCAGGGAGTCTGGTTTAAGAAGCTGCAGTTAATGTTGTGTCAGAAGAGTCCTTGGAATCCCCATTTCCAGAGACTTATAGAGCAGGAGGTGGGGAGGGAATAAATCCAATTTTGCTGGAGCTTTGCCTACAACTTCTCAGCCATAAAGCTTTTATTTATGGCTGTTACACAGCATGAAGGATTCAATTTGTCCTTTGTTATGAATTTCAGTGGATCATGTAACTGTTTATTTCCAGATATTTAAAAAAAAAAACCAGTTGGTATTTTTGGTTTGCAGGAACAAAACAAAGCCCCTCACAGTCTACATTAGTGGGGACATGCTTAGACCACACTGGATAGAGACAGGGGGTCCCAAAGCCCTGAAATTTCTTCCTTGGCCAGGAATGGCAGCAGCCCCCTCTGAGAGCTGCTGGAGGCACTTCCTCATGGGAGTAGGTGGAAAAGCACAACCAATTCAAGGCACAAACTGGATCAGCTCTTCACAGCTTTGAGAGATTTCCTGCTTCTGGTAGCAGCTGAGAACAAGATGCTCAATAAAGAGAAATCACAGCCAAAAAGAGAAGTGTGTCTCCAGTGACTCACTGCACTTTGCAGTGGCAATGTGGAGTCACAATGACAGTTCTATTAATTAACACTTGCTGAGCATTCCCTCTTCAAAGGGTTTTTATTGATGTCAGTTAAAAAGGAAGATGCTTGTATTTTGCATTCATTTATTTCATGTTTCTCATCTGGCTCAAGAGCAAGCCTTGAGAAACCTGTTTTTTGGGCAAGAGGTAACAGCCTCAAGTTAAAAAGAGACGGAGGCTCCTTCCTGGGAGCTGTGGGAGATTGACAGCAAATTAAGCCCACAGGTCAAATATGCTCTCCAGATGGGAGTGACAGTCTTTGAGGAAGCAGATCTGGTTTTCTGCTGCAGCACCTCTCAGAAAATGAAAAGAAAAACCTCTCTGCTGGCACTGCAGGATACTGGAGTGGCTTTTGCTTCGTTTCCAGACCATGTGTCACACACACCCTGGTGTCTCCTCAAGTGTCCTCCTTCCCTTTATCAACAGAGGGAGAAGACCAGGGATGCACCAAGTCTGTGATCACCTGCCTCCTCTTGAAATATTCTCAGCAAACGGAGAGGTGGGACAGATCACCAGGATTGTCAGCATCTAGGTCAGTCCCTGGCACACCAGAGACTGCATTTACTGCTCCTACAGCTTAAAAAACAAATGATTTATGGTGATTTATTGCCAGTATGAGAATAGTGACCTCAGGGGCTTGTTCTAGGCTCAGGATCCCACAGTTTTGTCAGCCTCTGGTAGAAAACACACAGGTTAATTGGACAGAGGCATGGCAAGCCCTCTCCAGCTCTATTCCCTGCCTCTGAAGGGAGTGTAAATGAACAACATGCCAGAGGTCACACACACATTCCCAGAGAAGTTTACATTTAATCAAAATCTGTCCCTCCCACCCGGCACATATGAGAATCTTCTGGGAAAAATAACAGTTAATCAATTCACAAAAATATGGAGCTACAGCTCTTCCCCCCCGCCCCCCAGTCAAATTAAAGACCTTTCCTGTGCAGCTGATTAACACTGTGCCCTGTACTTTAGGTCCTCATTGCTGGTGTCTACCTTAATTGCTGCTTCCCATTTGCTTTGGCCCCTTCTCAAAGGAGGCAGCACATCTAATTGCACACGGAGGGAGATGTCTGCCTCTGATCTGTCTGAGCAGCTTCTCCCTCAAGTAATTTAGAAGTGCCTCTGTTACTCTGAACCAGTAAACGAGAGCAGCTTTGGGATTCAGCCATCTTCCCCAAATGAAAGGATTTTCCCTGTTCAGTAGGATGTTGTCACATCTGGCTGCCAAAACTGCTTATTGTGCTGTGAGTTGTCAGCCAAAGCAAAGCTTCACTGCTGCCTGAAGTTGTATTTGTTGAGGCCTCCTCATCTTTGAGAGGAAACTGCCATATCCCCCTCCCCACCTCATTTTCTTCTACCATTTACTCAATTGCATTAATAGAAGCAGCAACATCAGAGATTTTGTGGCGATGGGGCTGGAATTCCTCAGGGGAGTTTGTTTTAACACATCTAGAATACCAGATATCTACTGAGCTATATATAGAGATAGGGCTGCATCTCTGAGGAATTTTAAAAAAAAAAAAAAATGGCCTATACTTCTGAAAGCCACAAGGCCACAAAGATAGATTATGTGAATTACTGTCATTACCAAAATTGCTGGTTAAAGAAGAACTTCTAAGCACCCTGCATTGCTCCAGCAGTTCGACTATAGGAACCACTGCAATTACAAAGTGTTTTAAATCATGCCAGTACAAACACGATCTGGAAATGGAAAACACCATGCTAGTCATTGCATCTGGAAATTAATGGTTGGCATGGAAGTGCATGGAACTGGTTACTCATGCTGAGCAGTGGGCACAGTGAAGTCATGTCCACCACCACTCCTGACTACCTTTGACTACAGGCAAAGGTTATTTCCAGTCTGACCCACACTTCTGGCAGCCCCCAGATCCAAGGGCTGCTGCTCACAGAGAGCTGGCATGGCTGATAGGGGACTGAGCTGTCAGCTCACAACATCCCCAAGTGTCAGGAAAGGAGTGACACACAAAGGCCAAAGGGCTACACAAGCCCCATCACCCTCACCCACAAGATCAAATCAACATTTAAGTCAAGTAATGCACAAAGGAGCATTTTAGTGAGTCTGTTTGGAATAATAAATGTTAGGAACTTCTTACTAAAAACCTGTGAGAGAGGAGTTTGTAACCACTAGAGAGGGGGAAAACCCAACCAACCAAACAAAACTTTTACAGTAACTTCCAGGTAGAGCTCACACATTTTACTGGCAAGAACAGCTTTTCTCCCCAGCCTCTGCACAAGGAAGGAGTTGTGGGTGGACAGCAGAGAAGGACAAAGCAGAAGCTCATCCATTTCCATCACACCTGGGCCCTGGTACACAGCAGACAGGTCCCTTCCCCGACACGCTGTCCCAGCTGCAGGTGGGACCTCGCCTGTTGCACAACATCCTGGGGACAAATCTCCAACACCATCAGCCTGGAGAGTGCCTGTCCTTATCTACTGCAGAGCAGCTGTTGTGGGCTCCTGTCTGCCAGATCAAAGGAGAGCTAATTCCAGCTAGCCTGCGTTACTCAGAGAGCTGGAATCAGCCTGCTCCGGGACGGAGCTCGCCCAGGCTGGGGTGCAGAGCAGCAGGATCACTCCAGCCAGAGCTGCAGGCTGAACTCTGCTGTCCTGAGGGCAAGAGCAAACCAGCTTTCAAAGGCAGAGCCTCTCTTCATGCTTGGTTTCTGCACCCCTGGTTGCAAGCAATGCTTTTGGTCCCCTACACGGATAGAGCGACACCCACTCTTCTCTTCAGATCAAGCTACAGCGACAAAAGTCACAATTTCAGGATCATTTTGTCTGCAGAGTGTGAAGAACTTGCAGGAACTGCCCCCAGCTCTGTGCTGTACTCCCCCCTGTCAGTGAGTGGAGCAGGGTGAGTGGCAGCAGAACAAGGCACAACACACAGAGCCAGGAGACAAAAAATTTGCCAGCTACAACAAGTGAGGCCACTGCCTAAACTGCTTCTGTCACAACCAGCCCCAGCCCTGGTCAGGACCAAAAAGAAGGTGAAGCCAGAGCAAACAAATCATTGGAGAAATAATTAAAATAACATTGCTCTAAAAACACTACCCAGAATCTCCTCTACCAGGATTCACACACTATTTCAAGCTGCAGACTGTTCAGTGATCTATCCGAACACCTGTTTCTCAGACACTGAAAACTACTGCATCCTTGTATTTAGGACTGCAAAAGATAAATCTTACCTGTCCAGTGTCAGAGGTCCCCTTTTTCATTCCCTCCATGCACTTTTCTCAAGAGAAGTAGGCTGTGACATCAAGGTAGTACCAGCATTTTGTCCTTCCAGGGAAAAGAGAACTTGCAGCTTTCTGAAACCATCAAAATACCAGAGGGCACAAGACCTTTCCCCTCCTTAGGACAAGCTCTGACCTCTCTAACCAGGCCCCAGAACCAAGCTCCCAGCTCAGCTTCTCAGTGCCTGCTTCAAAATCCTACAACTCAATCCTTTCTGGGAACTTCTGATTTTCCCCTCATTTGGTGATAATTTGTTCAATCAGTTTGTTCAATCAGGAGGCACCATTTTCTCTCCCCCATGTGATACAGCTTAAGTATGGAGCAGCTTCTCTCTGCCCTTCTCACAGGCTCCAACCCCAAAGACCTCACTAATTAGACAATCACTCACCACTCTGGTGATCACCTTCACCTCATGGATTGTGTTCTCACACTGCCTTTCTGTGTTCTCTGCTGGCCACATGAAGCCACCCACACACCTGGCCCCTCTGCAAGGGCACTTTGTACCCTACATCACTGTGGGGACTGGGAAGAACCTGCCTCTGTCTTGTCTCCCTCTCCCTGGGCTCCCACAGCCAGGCTGACCCAGAGCAGCAGGCTGTCCAAGCATGGTTTTTGGGCTGTTTTACATGTCCAGCTGGGCAGTGGGGAGTTCCTGGTGAAATCACTGGATAGCCTGGTGTAACAAAGATAGATTTTTCACATCTCATGGCTCGTTTTAGCAAGGATTGCTCCCAAAACAGTTCTCTCCCAAGCTGGTCTAGAAGACTGGGGGGGCCCCACATCTGCAGAGGGGTTGGGAGCCCTGCCCAAGTGAGTGGGTGTAAGGCATGTCTCAGATGCCCAAGGCTGCACACAAGGAGGTTTGGTGGAGGCACAGAAGCCTTTTCCCCCCTCACATGTGCCTTGCAAAAGCCATTGCTGGCTGTGCTGTCTGTCCCCAGCCCCGTGTCAGCCTCCCAAGCACTTCTGCATCTTCCTCAGAGCCACAGCTCGGGTGAGCAGCACCACTTTAATGTGGTCTTTGTTCTTTCTGCATCTGGGTCCCACATTTAGGAATCCAGCACTTTGCAGTGCAGCAGGGATTGAGTGACAGTGCCCCAGCCACTTAACTGGTTGTTTACCAATCCCATTCTGTGCAGAGAGATCTTCCTCCAGTTCAGATGCACGGGCAGCACCTCCCACACCTGCACAGGGCTGTGTTTTAACAGGGGGTTTAACAGTGAGTCTAAGGATTGCAGCAAATGTCTCAACACGGCCCTTACTAGAACTTAAGTGATTTACACATCAGAGAATTTCAGAGCCTGCTCTGGCAAAAGTTCCTACACTGAATATTGATAATTTCCTCTCTCATTTCTGTCCTTTCACAAGACATAACTCAGGATGATGTGGAAGGAGCTGCAGCTGGAGTCTTGATTTCTGTTTCACATCATCCACTGCATAACTGTGCAGGAGGCCTCACCCATCAGTGCCACAGTTTCTCCATCTGTAAAATTTTACTTTTGAATTTTAGAATTAGAAAACTTATAAAAATTTTAGAATTTTGGAAGGAATGGCTATGATGGGAGGGGCTGTAAAGGACATAAAGCACTGCATGCAGGGGGCAGAGGTTGTGGTGAGGAGTCTGAAGTGACCACAGTGAGCAGACAGGAGTGAGGGCAAGCACAGAGTGGCCTTCCTTCTCCCCCAGCCCTGCTAACCCAATAACCAGACTGCCTGGAAGGGGTCACTTCCAAAGCAGTAACTGGGAAATCACATAGCGAGTCAAAAAAATGGGGAAGTGTTTGGCCCCCATCCACCTGTCCTCATGCAGACACTGCAGGGGCCTCTCTGATACTTTGTTCAATGGAAAATTTATCCTCTCCAGATATTTGTGATGTGTCACATCTCTCAGCCTGTTGCACAGGCAGATCTGCCAGCTGAGGGTTTTATAGGTCCCGCAGGGGGAGGAACAGAGTGAGCTGATCCCATCGCCATGGAGAAATAATTAAGAGGTTTTGTTGAGTAAGGCCTGGAAAACAACCCCCTGGAAATGAATAAGAGTCTAAATTGAAATGTATTTCAAATTTACAGTTTTATCAATAATTTCCGTTTTCTCCATTCAAAAACACCTCTGGAATGATAATTAAAAAACCTCCATGAAAAAAAGGTGTTGTATAAATAACGCACAGATGTCAGACGTGGGGAAGAATTATTTTAGGTTTAAACTTGCAGCAGAATTTGAAGGAAAGTTGTGTGGAGAAATTTTAAAAATACATTCATTTTTATTAGAACTTTATGTTTGTCATTTTTTAGCCTGTTCCTCATAAAAAAAGCAAATTTGAACTTCTCTAGAACTGTGGTTTCCATAAGCTGGGTTTAAGTGTAGGCACAGGACAATCCCTACAGGGGAAGGGAGCTGGGTCTGGGAAAGGCTCACACAGCACCTCTTGCAAACTAGGGTCAGTTGAAAAACAAAATGTGAATTTGTCTGACTGTAGGGATGGAAGAAGGTTTTTCAGCTCACTCATGAGCTGTTTAAGGCACAGAAAATAGTGGATCTGCATGGCTCAGAAAGCTGGGAATTGTGGAGATCCCTGCTGGCTGTGAGCACAGCTCCAAAGATGGAGCTGGAGAACCTGGAGTATGTGGCAAAATTAGGAACAAGGATGACTGAAGAGGTTGTAGGTGCTTCTGGGGACTTTTGGGGATCCATGGGACTTCTCTATCCCTCCTTTCTGTGTTTGCACTCCACCACCTGGGACAGACCTAACCCATCCCCATGGATTCTCTGCTCTGCAGTTCACGTTTCTCAAAGAAAGTTGAGGCTCCTTTGAAAGCTCATCTTGTTTTCCCTAATTCAATCCGGAAAAGAGTCATATTAATACCAACAGATACCGCCCACACACAAATCAGAAAAATTAAAGGGCATTGCAAAAGTGCCTGTTTCCAGTGGTCAGATTAGCTGCAGACGGAAGCAATTGGAGCTGCATTAAAACTAACAGGCTGTAATTGTCCAGAGGCATTGTCTCGCAGTGCAACACTTCTCTTTGGCTCCTCACAGAGATTTCTTGGAATTTTTTCAATCGTTTTTCTGCTTGAAGTATATGCTGCATTTCAGATCTTTCCTTTCCATGTCACAAGAGAATGAGCTAAAAGTTCATCAACAGCCTATGGCAACATCTCAGTGGAGAAAGCTGAAGTCATTTCTTAATGCCATTTCTTATTAGCTATCATCATTGTGTAAATGCTGCGAGTACAAGAGCACAGGAGGTCTGCTGTTAATCATTATGAACCTTGGTTTCTCCCTGCCTAGCAGTTAAACCTTCAGAATCATTTCATTTCTTTAAAATATACAGAAAACTGGCTTCTCCCAGACCCTTGGGTGTTCTAGTGAATAATACCGTGGACTTAGTTCCCAACCAGCTTTCTGTAGTTAGTTAGTTAGATAGATCTTCTATTTAAAGATAAGTTCCATCCCACCCCTCTGCAATCTGGTTATGATTACTGGTTACTGCCACCCGCAGACTGATAAACTTATAACAGCTGCATTGCAGGAAATCACCTCCAATTCAACCCTGATGTTGTAGGGATGTCTTTAGTTAGCTTAAATAGGCTTTTAACATTCATTTTTTTGTGTGCAAAACACCTATCATTAATTTTGACTCGAGAGATCAAACAGTTAACAACGTGTTGATCCTAGCTTACTTTTAAGTGATGTATTGTATCATTTCTGAGAGTTATGAGGGGTTGATATTTTCTTTTACTAATGCATCAAAGTCGATAAGTGAGCGGGGCAAACCCGCGTCCTGGGAAAGGAAGTTATTAACAGCTCTGCTCGGAAGGTTCTGAGGGCCACATTGCGTCATAGCCCTCCAGTTTATTGAATGTTAACTCTTTTTTTTTTTTTTTTCCTTCTCCCCCCTCCCTAACCAAAGGAAATGAGTTTCTATAATCCTGTGCTTTGAGCTGCATCCTCAGTGGGGTAATGAAAAATGACCCACGCCATCCGATAGCGCGCTGCTTTGCACACAATAGATCTTCACAAGGGCAGGCACAATGCGACTCCAGCCCCGGCCCTTTCTCCTCGTTGAAACTCACAATGAATTTATTTATTGCTGATCCAAAAGGCACTCGAACAGAACGGGCACAGTGGGGGGAATTGCCCGAGTTTGACTTGGCACGGCAAGAAAGCAGCCCCAGAGAAAATGACCAACGTGCAGCCTTGGGAGAGCAGAACATTTTTACAAGGAGGTTCTTGAAATGGTGGCTTGGTGCACACGCAGAGAGCCAGGCAAATTGGTTCCACCAACGAGGCATCTGCTCCCTTGAAAACTCCTTTTTTTTTTTTTGGCAGAATTTGTATGCGAGTTGGGCATGTTGAGTGATTTATGGGGCCATTAAACATACACTAAATCAATCTCTATTAGGGGAGAGAAAAAAAAAAAAAAGCGCCACGTACTTAAAAAGGGCCCTGGAGCGAGATTGCTGAACCCAAGGTCTGATGTTGCGAGGCAGAGTGGTCACTGGCAATTTGGAGATGTAACATGAACTCAGTCAGTCAATTCGGATATGATAGTTTTTAATGTTCCATGAATCCAGCAAAATGTGTATCCAATTAACTACTACTAAAGGACCTTATTTATAAAAAAATAATACTTCTGCGGTCAGGTTGCGCTTTTTTCCACTCGTTTCTGTACACAGTTCAGGTTGCACATTTTGTGTGTTTGATTAATGCAGACAAACATCCGTTTTGGGCTGGCTGCTCCTGGCGGGGCTGGGCAGAGGAGAGGCTTTGTCCCCATTATCACAGATTTAAGGCTGGGAACAGAGGCAGGAGGAGGATTTTCTGCTGGAACTAAGCAGCAAGAATTAAAGCAAGAGCTTGTCCTTTGCTGAGGGATCTCTCCAAAGGGAAGATCCAAGTGCTGGAAACACTGAGTTGGCAAAACCCTCAGCTGTTTACTCGGTGCTGTTTTGAAGCTGAAGAAATTCGTAGGTGGTACAAACGTGGCCTTCAGTGCACAGGAAAAACATCTTCCTTAGAAAACATATCTGAGTTATTTAAAGGATATGTGCAAAATGTATGCATATCCCAAAACAGCCCCTTTTGCAATGTAATTTCATTTTGAGGCCATGCAGACATTCACAAATTCAGGCAAAACAAGGTTTTACCAACTCCCCTCTGAACTGCCTATGCAAACAAGCATAACGTTCAAATGGAAACAGGCCAAAAGTGTTTTGTGAGCAGAGCATTAAGATATTTTCTTCTTGACATGGAAAGGGGTGGAAAATCTGTAGCAAAGCCCTACAGCTTGTCAGAGAAAATTCTCCTGTGTATGTGTGTGCAAACAGACACGTAAGGGCAGGAGAGTGACATGTAAAGTTTCTGACATGCTGCAAGATGGGATGGGGGAACTCAGGAATGCTCTGTGAATCCAAGAGCATTTCTCACCCAAGCCCAGCATTTTATGCCCAGCTTTTCTCCAGTATTGTTTTCAGTTAAGTTTTGATTTTTTTCTGATTTAAAAATGAAAATATTTTAAGTGTGAAATGTTTGAGTTTCAGAAATGAATAAACAACTTTGTTTAAAAATTAAAAAAAGCAATCCGAAGTGCTCAGGAAAAAGAGAATGAAAAGGCAGAGTGAGGTTGTAACAAGAGCTGACATGAATACAAGAGAGGACATGGAGGTGATGAGGCTTTGACCTGCACTAGAGCCCTGTTCCTCCACACCAAACACTTGAGCTCCACCACAGCCCAGCACCTCCTACAGCTTAGGGATCACCTGGGAGAGGTGTCTGGAACAGAGAATCCATTTCTTTTGTGGAAAAGAGGCAATGGGATTTAGGTTTTGGATCCCACTCTCCTGGCTCTAGGGTTCAAGGGCAGTGACAGCTGAAGGCACAATTAATGTAACAGATCTAAACCAGGTAATTACTTTGGTGATACTCTCCTGCTTGCACAGCCAGTGAAATACCCAAACCTGCCTCGCACATCCTCCTTGGCTTTTCTCCTCTTTTCCATTTGCATTAAAAGGAAACAAAACAAAGCTTCTCCCCCCCCAACCCAAAACAACCCCCTTTTTCTTCCTTTCTTTCACGGCAAACAAAAAAACAAAATAAACAAAGAAACAACTGCCTTCCCTCCTCCCTCCTCAAACCCTCGGGGGCGATGTGGAGGTAGAATGCCCTTTCTAATTTCATTGACAGTGCTGTTGATATATAGGGTAATTTTATCTTAACAACCTGTAACAAAGGATAAGACAGTAGTCGTCTTGCATTCCAGACAGTAGGAGATGTTTACTCATTCTCCCAGCAGACTCTCTCATCATTCATCTAGACTTTATTAGGATGCCAGGAAATGGGAAACCTATAATTTAAGAAATGTATCACACAGAGAAACTTCTTCTGTTTGGTAAATAAAAGGTAGCTGAGGATCTGAGGTTAATTTGCTTTTTAAACAAGCTGTTCTCACCGGTTTTCTCATCTCTTCCTGAAACTTTACTTTGAGCTAAACCTTTACAGAGAGTGGTATTGAGGAAAAGTTTGACTGGGCACCTCAAGAAGGACTGAGATGTGTGCTCACCCCAGGGCTCTGGAATCCTGTGCTGTTTTTTGAGGCTGTGCTGGCAGCAGCAGCTCAGCCTTCAGAGCATGAAAAGTGTCTGTGACAGGGATGGTTTTGTCTTTATCTTTGGAGACATCACATTGTCCGGGCTGGAAACACTCTGAGCAATCTCCTTCCGTGGGGCCAAGAGGAGGGGAAGGGAGGGAGAAGAAAGCACACATTTTGCAGCAAACATTCTTAAGGGTTTTTGCTTCCTAAGTGACTTTCACATGAGTGTTTATTCCTGTTTATGTAGACCGATGTGAATGCCTGGCTTTGATTTGGGGACAAACTGCCCCATAAACTCGTGAATGTCTGAATTTAACCTTCACCTTTCCCCCTCCTAACCTTCACTCTTGCTTTCCCCTTCATAATTGGTGACATTCTCACAGCCAAATTTAATAAAATACGTGTTGCTGAGAGTGAACTAGACTGTGAGCACAGACGGAGGTGGGGAGGGATGATGTGTTGATGCTGGTCAGTGCAGGGGAGAAAACTCCTGCTAAAACCAAGGGCTAGGGCAGAATTCCTGCTGTTTAAGACCGAGATTCCCAGTGGCCAGGAAGTCATTAGCAAATGAATAAGCCCAGTCCTCCTCTACTCATCAACCACAGCTTGGCTTCTCCCTCTGACAAATCAAAGAAAAGCCCAAATTCATCAGTTCCAGGTTCTCCAAATGCCATTGCCTATGGATCAGGGCTCCTGCCACGCCACCCATCCATCCCTGCTGGCTGCAGAGCTGCCATGGGAGCTGATCACCATCTCCCAGGCACAGCACACTCGTGCTGAAAGGAAGCAGTCACCCATTCTGGATCTCCATCACAGAAACCTTTCTCCTTTCAACTGTGCTTCAGCCTCTCTGCCCTGCAGTTGTCAGCCAGGAGCAGGGCTTGCCCTGGCGTCCTCCTGACAGCAGCCACTGCAGTTGTGTGGGCTGTACTGACTTCATCTCTGCTCAGATTTGGCCCTGTGGTTTTGAGGCTTCTCACCCCACGACAGATTCCCAAAGAGTGTGGTCGTTGTCATCTTCCAAGTAACCATGAAAACCAGGGTTGAAATCAGGGTTAGGTTCTACCACAAAGCTTAGAAGAGCTTCTTTGCGTGCTCTGCAAAGCAAACCCAGAAGGCCACTGATGTTCTTTCCTGGGTCAAATCCATCTCTGCTGTGAGCTCCACCTAATCCTGGGGAGTGACTGGAGGGGAGAACGTGGTCAGCCCCATGATCATTAAAGGCCTCTCACACTTGGACATATCTGATCATACCTGTTCAACTGCACGGCACAGAAAAGAGGATTTTTTTTCTCTCATTTTATAACATGAAGTCCACTTGGAAATAGACTTCAGCAGCTGCAGCTTGCTG
Source organism: Illadopsis cleaveri (assembly GCA_013399915.1). Lineage (NCBI taxonomy): Eukaryota > Metazoa > Chordata > Aves > Passeriformes > Timaliidae > Illadopsis > Illadopsis cleaveri. Next base: position 21,142 of record VXBB01023173.1, read on the forward strand.
GAGGCAGTAATAGATGGAGGTAATTTATCCCGAGTATTTTTTTTCCCTGAAAGGAAATTTAGTTTTTAAATGCAGTCATTGTGGGGTAAGAAGAGAAGGAGGAGGGAACTGAGAGAGGATAAGAGGCGTGCCTTTAATGACAGGAAAAGAAAAATCTGTGAGCTCAAACTAATGCAACTTCCAAACTCAAATAGATGTCACCATGGTGACAAAGCCTCAGACTTCATAAATTTTTTCCTCTTCCCGTTTGTGGTGAGCTCTGGTACCCTGTTAAATACATCCAAAGCCTTTTAAAGACTCATTGGAAGCATCTGATCCAGTAGAAGATTTCCTCATAATAACACTCATTAGATTTGGGGAGAAACCACATCTCAAGCTGCCTTCCTGTCTCTGAACACTAAAGACATGAACCTTGGAGTTAAAATTCATCGCCTAGATGAGAATCACTTGCATAAATATGATTTCCAGCACAAAAATTCCAGAGGGGAGGCCTGTGGTAGGATAATAGTCCCCAAGATCCCCTTCACCTCAAGATCTGTTAGTCAAAACCCAGGGACTCCTACATGTGTCTGTAAAAAATGTTTGATTTAATACCAATCCAGTGATGAACTGGAAATTGAATCAGGCTGGTTTGTTTACCCCCAGCCCATTTAACCTTTTCAGACAGATTTAACTCATCACACACGTGTCCTTACACCTCAGTGAAAGCACATCTGAGTCCTCCAGAACCATCCCCAGCTCAGGACTGTTTGGAGACCAGTGTGAAAACTCTTGGAAATCACTGCAGACAGCAGCAAGTAAAAGCAGCATTTCAGTGTCTGACCTGAAAGATCTGTTTAAATGCATCTGATGCCACCCAAACCTGAGACTCACAGCAGGTTCTTCTGTGAAATCCAGCCAGTTTTGGGCCCCAGTGTTGACCAGATATGCCTCACTTAGCATTTGCCAGCTACAAAAATGTCACGGGCCTGAATATTTCAGGATTTGCAGCTGCAGAAACTCTCCAGTGTCACTTTTCTCCCCTTTTATGGCTCAGCCATAATCTTAAATTCAGCTGAATACAAAGAGCTGCCTGTAGACAGCTAATCCTAAAGATGGAGCTTTGTGTAAAACTTGGAGGGGGGAAAAAAGAAGGGAAAAGAAAGAAATCACTGAGAGGGATTGGCAGGAAAGACAAATATTTCTGCCTAATTTTTGCTAGGATTCTTCTACCCTGTTTTGGGGCTGAACTAAAAGCTCTGAACTCTTTTGCCCATTCTCACACCATGTGCCCACCAAAGCAGATAATTCAGCAAACAGCAGATACTGCAAACACCAGAGGGATGGGAGGGGATGGCTGAGCTCGGGGAGGAGCAGCAGCCTTTGCTGTCACACGGGGGAGGATTATCCTCGGGATCAGCAGTGAAATCCCGGGCTGATAATGCCGAGGTAATGCTGATAATTACACGGCAAAGCCAGCCTGTAACCCAAGTCCTAATTGCATTTAACGAGCTCTTCTTGTCTCCAGGGAGGTGCTGGGTTTGGATATTCCTTGGGGAGCTGAGTGGTCCTGGCTGTCCCAGACCTCCCCAGGCATTGGGGACCTGCTCCTGTCTCAAGTTGGAGCAATATCTGCCCAAGCTGCTCAACTTCTTGCAGAATTTCCAGCTGTGATGACCTTGGTTTATACAGGCTGTGATTCAATTCTTTGTCAGAGTAGCCTGAGGTACAGCAGGTCCTTCCACCTTTTGGCCCTGGTCTTTCCACCAGGGCCAGCAGAGTTATTCCAAGTACCTTAAAAACCACTTGACATTTTCCCTGCTGTGCCTTTCCTAAACACAAATGTGCTGCCCTCAGGCACCAAGAGATTCCCACAGGTCTTGGGAGGCAGAGGAATAAATTTAACCATAAAAAATAATTCTGGTACCACCACTGAACTTCATATAGTAACAAAAACCCTGCCCTCCCTAAACAGAGACCATCCTGCTCATGGAAAGTCAGTGACCTCCATTCCAGTTTGGGAAACCACCAAACAAGGGATATCTCCAAAAAAGATACATTGCATATTCTTCCTGCCCGCAGGGAATTGTTTCCTGACATTGCTGCTCCCCTACACCAGGAATTAAAACATGAAGGGTGCTGAAAACAAGCTAAAACAGTTGAAAGCTAGATAAATACATAAGCAATAAATAGCATTTTTTTCTTCTATTATATTACTATAGTAATATATTACATGAACAAAATGGGGTTTATAGGGGTTTTTTTCACTTCATGTGTTAATCAGTTAACAGTAGGCTTAATTTTTGGTATTATTTCAGGAATTAGTGTTATGAGGGGAATTAGGAACATCACCCATATTGAGGATGGTGAGCAGAAAGCAGAACTGCCCTGATGCTGTCTGGCTTTGCCTCACAGTGCCTATATGAACTCTGGGCAGGAGACACAGAGAGACTTTCCAGGAGAGTAGGAATCCCTCCTCTGCCCAGCACCCAGCACTCCTGGATCCCAGGGACACTCACAGATGTGCTCGAGGATGACTCCAGCTCTCCTTTTGATGCTTACAACTCAATTTTGCAATCACTACTCAGGACAGCTTGTGAAACCAAAGAGGGATGATCCAGCTTTTATGGGGAGACTTTTTCCCCGCTGCCAGCTGCAGGATGCTGTTTTACAGTCTGTGTCCCTTTGATATCTGACACAAGCTGCTGTGTGGCTGCTTACCTGCTAAAACTGTTTGGATTTGTCCTAGTTCTTTCTTGCCTGCATATGGTTTGCATCTAGGTATACTTTGCTAATCTCTTGTGGCATTTTTCAAGTAGCCCAACCGTTTTTTCCCCCGTGCTATTTTTGGTATGTTGAGTCTAATTGGTACCTTGCAATGAAAAGAATCTAAGTTACAAGTGAAAAATGTATTCCCTGCTTCAGTTACTATCAACTTTTAAACACAGAATTTAAAATATTAACACACAACACAGAGCTCTCCACACTTATTATAAGAGCTCTTCTGAGAGAGTAAATTAGTGTTTTGCTACAATATTTATCTAAATGTATCAAAGTAATACACAAATCTGAGATTAAGACCTTTAAGGCAGAATCTGCAAATTTTATAATATCGTATAATTGGATAATCTTAAATTAATAACAAAACCAGCACAATTCAATATCCTTCCACCAAAAGTAATTGTATCCCCATGCTAAAGACAAGGACCTAAGGCACAGCACCAGATTCCCAGGAAATAAATGCCTTACCCAGGAGGCAGCTGAGCTGTGCTCCTTGATATCCCCTGAGAATGTGCCTTGATTAAAACACTTGGTCAATGTTACCGGACAGGGAGGAAACAGGAAAAGATGTTCAGTGCTGCTTTTGTGATTTATCCATCACACGATGTTTCCTCACTTTGCAGGGAGATGGGCAAGGCAGTACACTTGACCTGAGAAGAGAAAAATCATTAATTTTTAAGTGTGGCTTCTCTGAAGGGATTAGCCTTGCCTCCAATACACACAGCCTCACTCACCTCACCCACATCCCTGCCCAGGTGGGACCTGTGGCACCAGCTGGGGTCTGGTGCAAAGTCCTGGCACTGCACAGGAGGGAAGGACTGGTGGATATTCATTATGGCTGTGGAATGCCCTCGTGGCCCAGCACAGCCCTGTGCCAGGGGGGCAGGCTGGGGACAGCTTACACCAGCGCCACTGCAAGAGCTCTGCTAAGCCCTGGCCTCAGGAAATCCTCATTTCCAGGAATAAAAGTCTCTTTCATCTTATGGGCCAGTCCTTCCCCATGGTTTAAACTGAGAGGACCACATAATCCTGTTTTTCTGTGGGGATGTTTGCAAGGCAGGGACAATGTGTAATCCTGCTGCAATCAGTCCAAAACTCTTGGAGGAGAATCAAGGGATGCTGTTATTTGTTATTCCCAATGGAGTGGCTGGTGAGCAGTGTCCCAGTGGGCTGAGCAAAAACCTCACACAGCTCCCACTCCTGTTCCTCCTTACATCACCTTTTATTCCAAAAATCAAGCAGGAGTAATTGTTCAGACCCCTTGATGTTGTGATCTAAATTTCTTCCTCATAGTACAAGTCTTTATCTCTGTTGAACTTTTCCAAACCAAAATTGCTTGTTCAGATTGCCAGAGCTAGACCTAAATTAGAGACAGAGAAAATTTGGGGCATCAGAATTCCACTCCTCACTGAGGAATCATTGTGGGTGAAAGGAGGAAGCAGCTGCCATTTCTGCCACTGACACGGACCATCTCACTGAGTAATACCAGAAGTTGTTCTGCTGAGGTAAAATCATTTCACCCATTAGGCTAAGTAGGTTTTTATTGGTTGTCTTAACAAATTGAATTGAGCCAAACTGTTCTTACCTCCTGGAGACGTGACTGGAGTGGAATCATTTCACACTGCTCACAGAGCGAGGCTGCAGGAGCTGAAGATACATAATTTTAGTCAGAATTAAATAGCCTTTAAATTACATGTATTAATTAATAATTGAAGTCTTGGCCAGAAGGATTTGCCACCCATGGACGGGAGTAAAGTCCCCTGGAATGGATGAGAATTTTATATTGGGTAAAAGCAATAACTTAAAAAGAATAGCAAGGGAAAGAGAGCATTAAATGTGCTCCAGGAACAAGGGTACCAGAGCAACCCTGGAGATGTCCCGACGCTATCAGGATGTACCAGGAGGTGCCGGGTTGTGCCGGAGGTGGAGTTCTGGCATGTCCCGGCATGTCCCGGGGAGGATTCCAGGGGATCCCGGCTCTATAGGGATGTCCCGGCATGTCCCGGGGAGGATTCCAGGGGATCCCGGCTCTATAGGGATGTCCTGGGATGTCCCGGAGCACCGGGATGGTCCCGCTGGTGATGGAAATCCCCGTCCGCTCTCTGGCGGCGGAGCAGCGGAACGGCAGCACCGCAACATCCCCGGGACGGAAAATCCCGTCCTCAGAATCGGTGACACCGACAGCGGGAAACGGCTCCGAAAGGGACCGGGGCCGAGGGGGGGCTGCCTGGCTCCTTGTTCCTGCTCTGCGGGAACAGCTAGAAAGCCAAGAGCTCTCGGGCTGAACAAGCAGGGTGGATGGAATAGGTGTTCAGGGGAGGGGTGGGAAATGGAGAGTGCAGGGCTCAGAAAACACCAAATCAAGGCACCTCTCTGGTCCCTACCGTGCCGACCTGCTCCGGACTCCTCCATCCCCTCCCTCAGCCCACACACGCTGCTCTGGGCATTCTGTGAACAAAACAAGGGTCTGCATTCCTGTAACCGGGGCTCCCTGAGCTCCTCAGCGGCATCAGGCCGGGCGTGTCTGCACCAGCAGGTCTCTGTGAGTCACCCCACAATATAAAGTCACCCCAAACCATGCTCTGTAAGTGTGGACTGAGGCCACTCGAGGAGAGGAGGGCTGGGGGTACAGATCTCAGCGCTCTGTGGCTGAGTGTGAGCCAGCCCTGCTCCTGGAAGGTAGAACCCCATGAACACACCAGGTGCAGACACCGAGGGCCTTTACACACCCTCTGTACTGAGAGTGGGGTCTCTGCTCTCTGGTTTGGTGCACAAAGCAAAGCAGTACCCGGACTGCCAGAGAGGGAACCTGCACCAGCACTGCCTCACTGGCAGTTTTTAGCCAAGTGTGTTTGTTGCTTTCATTGTCAGAACATTTTCCAACTACTCGGCTTTGTCAGCCCGAGCTAACTTCTGTGACATTTCTACACTGCACACAACGCTGGAGTGGAAACTCTGACTGTGCTCCTAAACTGGACAGGAGCTGCACGTGCCAGCTGTATCCCATGGAAATGCTCCTGAATTGACAGAGGATAGCCAGAAACAATTACAGAACCAAAAACTTACCTGGCCTCACCATAAATGGTCCTGCTTTAACTTAAAAATACGTATTTAATCACGTTTTATGTGGGTGCTGGATTCCTTTTACCTTGCCATCCAACACAGTATCTGACATCACACAGGGCACCAGTCTGGTCCATAGGTCCTGTCCTTTAGGCTGCTTGTCATTCCAGATACTTTATGTTTCCATTTACATATCTATCTATCTATCTATCTATCTATCTATCTATCTATCTATCTATCTATCTATCTATAGATTTATGTATCTATATCTCAGTATCCCTATATATGATTTTTCTGTTCAGAATATGCTGTCAGCCCTCTTCCGTCCTCCCAGCAAGTGGATCCCCGAGCCACTCCTGAGTTGTGCTTTGTCCTCACCCATCTTGCAGTGGGAACCCACAAACATTTCCCCTCACTGAAATGNACGGGGCTGAGAACGGGACAGGGAATGGGGCTGGGTATAGAGCAGGGAACGGGGCTGAGAACGGGCTCGGGAATGGGGCCGGGAATGCGGGTCCCGGTACCCGTGTGCCGCCGCCCAGCCACCCGTGACCGCTGCAAGCCCCAGCGGACGGGACAGGCAGACAGCGACAGCCCAGTCCGGGTGCGAGCCAGGCCCCCTGAAGCCCTGCACTGTTAATTGTTGTTATTTTGGGAGAGCGCTATGCTCCTGCAGCCGAGGTCCCTCCGCCGTGCCGGGCCATGCCCGGTGACACGGACCCTGCCCACTGTGCTGGCAGTGCCACCCGGGCTCCCGAGCACTGCCAGCACCTCACAGCCGCCGGCAGGGATTCCCTTCCAGTGAGAAGTGCCGTGGATGATCACCTTTTACACTGCACTCAAGGCTTTACCTTTCGGAATGAAATGAAAATTTAGTTTCAAAGAAAAGCATCTCAGACTTTTCTTGGAGCACAGAAGAGTATCCTCACGGCGACCTCTGAGCCATCCCAGCATCACTGTGAAAGGATTCTCTGCTGGGTTTTCTCTTCGAGTTTTTAACAGGAGTGACTGGCTAGCACCTTCTCTGGGAGGGAGGAACACGGCCTTGCTCACACAGAAATCATTCTTTGGGATTGGCAATTTTATCTGATAAATGCTTCAGAGGACTCCTCAAGCTTCTTCTGAGTTAATAAAATAATAGCAACAGGGCTTGGTTATGTCTCCTGATTATCTTCCCAAACACACCCTTTAGAAGAGTAACTGCTATGGTGCTGATTTAGGATTCACAAATCATTAACATTTCTATTTTGGCATCACAGAAGCTTAATTGCTGAGCACGTATAAAAACAAGGAGTTCCAGTTACAAAATTCTGTCACACTGACAGGATTCTTCATTTTTGAAATCGTATTTTATTGCCTTCATTTTGCAAATGGTCAAATCACAATGGCTCCCATGATAAAGTTTGCACTGGAGTTTGCTACACAGAATATTTTGCAATAGTCTTTGGGCAGATCTCTTTGAGATCTAGCAGATCACTGATCTACTGCATGACAACTTCCCCTCACCTGTGGACCATCCTGGTCTCTCCATCCCCCACAAACACCTCCATCCCTGGTAAAATAGCACCACTAAGCTCCCAAATATGCTCAGTTTTCCCTTCAAATCTTGCTTTCTCTCCTCATTTCCAAAGCTCTGCATAATTTTGTGCCAGGCTTCCCCTCTCCCTCATATCCCAGTCTTATCTCTGCCTGCTGCTGCTGCCTCTGCTGCCTGTGCTGCACTTCTCCCAGTTTTTACACTATTCCAGTGGCCTGGAATAACCTTCTTATCAAAATGCAACAAGCTGTTTCCAGCTCCTTTACAAACCATATGAACATCCACCTGTTCCTTTGACAGTAACCATATGCCCCTGGATTTGTTCTGGAGCGTGGGAGACTGCTTTGTGTGATTTGGGCAAGATCCAGCTCCCACTGAAATTAAGGAAAAAATTCCTGTTGATTCCATGGCTCTTGTACCAGAGCTTCAGATTGGAAATTTCATGGGATGTTTTCCTTGTGTTTTAATTACTGCAGCACACCAGGCACATTTAGGATTCTGAATGCCAGCAATAATTATCACTTAATTGTAGTGATATAACACCAGGCAAAGAGGTAAGGCTGGGTTTGCCATCTCAGAAGGGCAGCACAAAACCACTGTAAAGTGATTTCTATAAAACCCCTTCACATGGCAGAGTTGAAAACACAGCACACAAGGAGTTAGAGGCACCGAAAGATCCAGACTCATCTGGGGGCAAATCCTCCCAAGTGCAGCTCTCCTCGGTGATCTGAGCACACAAACTATCTCTGTATCAAAAGAACTCTGTCAACACTATTTGTGCAGAATCATAAACATAATAAATCTTGCCAACTCCTCCGTGAACTGGCTATTTATTGCACACATCTCCGAGGCTTTCTGATACCGGAGCTGGAGGCTGCAAACATAAATACTGAAATGATGTGTTGCATATGCCGTGGCTTCATTTGTTGTGTTTGATTTGAGGCTTAGTTTTGGAAGCCCCTCAGTGTGTAGCCTGCAGTGCTCCCTGCCCAGGCTGAGAGATAACAGAGACAACAGAGATAACAGAGCCCAACAAAGCTCATCAGCCTCCCTGACAGCCGAGCCGAAAGTGAGTGTGGCAGCACAGCCACACTGAACTTCCACAGCCACAACTGGGCCAGCATGAAGGGCAAAGGCAGAAAATCCAACCCAGCACCACGTCCTGAGCACAGAGAAGGTGGGCAAAACATTTCTCACCCCCACCACCTGTTTCTGGTGGTGGTGGGAGACCTCCACTGTGGGAGGCTGTCTGCACTGCAAGCATGGTCAGGACTTTTCTTCAGCCCCGACACCAAACCTGGCAGCTGATCTGATGTACTAAGAACTCAAACCAGGCAATCCCCCTTTTTTCACTAAAAATGCCATTTCTGCAATTTTAAACAAAAGAAGTCTTGCCAAGGTGGGTGTTCCCCACCCAGGGAGATGATTCCCTGCTCCTGGAGGTCAGCAATTAGAGCAGGCACAAGGCAGGGGCAGATCCAGCCTCAGAGTGCTGGGGGGGATGTTGAAATCCACCTTTTATCATCTCCCCCTGACTCAGTGACCATTTAAGGAAGTGATTTAGTGGAACAGTTCCAACAGGAGCTGTTGGGACTGCTGGAAAAGACAGAAATAATCTGATGACAGAGGTGGTTTCTGAGGTCCAGCATTTTGTTTGCTCATTAATTTGTTCCCAAAAGAGAACAGCACAGATGGAGCTGAATGCAACTTTCCAGCATCTCTCTTACCCTGAATTTTGGAGCAGACAAGAGCACATTGGCACCTCCAGCTGTGGGTCTGAGATTCCTGATGCTGTGCTTACATTTTGGTCATTACTTTTCTTATAGAAGATTCTGCGTGAAAAATCTTGTCTCAAAGAGCCAACAAATTTCAGCAGGAACAGAAACACCAAATTCCTGCTTCCAGTGAGAAAATAAATGTATTTACTCTGGTTTTACCTGAAAGCCCTTCTTTTTCCCTCCTTTCCCCACAGATTTTAATTGCTGCTTGTAACCTGAATAAAATACTATAAAACTGAAGCAATATTTCCTTGTATATCTTATAGAAGGCCCACAGGAATTCAAATAAGGACTTTGTAAGAAGTCTCTTGCACAGTTTTGTGTCTACTTACACGATGCATCCAACTGGAAGTTAAATGCCAGCTCAGGAAATTGAGAAGGATGGTGCAAGTTGAGCTTGTCCTTGTAACCCTGGGATCCAGGAAGTGATGGTCTGCCTGATAAACCTGAAAGAAGAACAGATAAATTCATCCAGCATTCTGGGGGGGATTGGTCTGCACACCTCTTGCAGTGGTGTTCTTTTCATGGGAAATTCTTCCCTGCTTTTTGCTGCTGCTGTCTGGCATCTTCTGTGCTTGAAAGACAGGGAGAGATTTAGGAAAGGAGAAGGAGGTTGCTTGAATGAGGCACAGGGTGTTCATGCTGCCCAGTTTTAACAAAAGGCACTCATAATTTCGGGTGCTGGATCTGACACATCCTAAAGAGGCTGGATGTGCAATAAGGTAAAGACAGGATGAACTCTTTTGGATTAGACAAGAAGTGACTTCAACTTTCATGGCAACTGAAATGAGACCTGACAGCACATTTAAACATTCTGTTAATTTAGAGGAGAAAAAAAGGCAACATGAAAATCCACATTAGTGTGATCTTTTCGCTGGGCATGAGGGAGAACCAAACCCTCCCACCAAAGCTGAAGTTGAGCTGTGTGATGGTTAAACCTTCACCTCTAACAGTCAGAGATCTGTGCCTTTCTGTGCCTGAAATCACAGAGCAGTCAGGGGCTCTGCCAGCTGCATGGTGCATGGGGCACCACTGCCTTGTGCATCTGGGCTGAACAAATCATTATTGACTCAATTTCTGCAGCCTATCCAAGGGACATTATTGACTGCACGAAAAAACTAAGGCAGATTCATGTGCAGGACTGGCTTTTCCTCTGGATCAGTTCTGCTCCCCATCCCATTCAGCACATCCATTCACTCAGCACATCAAAAACTGCCCAATTATTCACTTTTTATAGATATATATATAAAAATATATGTAAATATGTATTAACATACATATAGAAACTTCCCCTCCAGCTGCAATAAAATGGTAAAGCAGAATGTAAAGTGTCATTAGCATAACATGAGATTCTCTATAAAAACCTGGAAAAGGATGTATAATACCTCAAATATAGTTTTATTAGGTTTTTTGAGTGAAATAGCTCATCCCTGTTATTTCCAAATCAGAACAAATTAAGAGGTTTGTTTTACATAATTGGTGTAATTGGTAATTTAAAATACAGCCTAGTGTAGAATTATCTACCTTTTATCTCTGGCAATTTCTGTGTTACAGGAGCCCAATCTGTATTTTAACTTTTCATAAAATTATTCATTACCTCCTGATCTACATTAGATCTTCCTAAAAGTTCAAAATACCAGATCTAAAATAATGAAGCATCTAAAGATTTTTTTGTAATCAGTTCAATTCCACCTGTGGACACAGCAAAAAATCAACAGCCAGTCCCCTGCACTTTGTAAAGCCTCTGAATTTTTTAAACACTGGAGGAATTTGTCAATTTGTGAGGCACAAAATGTGCACAAACTGCTGATGTTTTCACAATTTTTTGAAATAAAATTAATTAAGTCCAAAAGCAGAAGATTTCACAGACTGGCTGTCCTTGTGGTCCACGTTAAACTGTATCTCTGCCATTCAATCACACAGGGCACATCTTGATTTCTGTCCCTTTTAAAATTCTCACTAATCTCCTTGCCACTGCTGTTTCCCCTTTTTTCTTTTTTTTTTTTTTTTTCCTCTCTTTTCTGCTTAAACTCCTGACAGCCAAAGGGCTGTTCCTGGGCTTAGATCACATGAGGAAGCATCAGGTCCAAGGAAGATTTTTCAGACAGAGGAATTGTCTTCCTGTGTCCAAAGACAGATCTGAGAGGACACGCTCACAAATCAGAAGAGGCACATCGTCCCTCTCCTGGCCCAGACAACACACACAGCATCTAAATCTCCCACCCTGAACTCTGGTTTGGGATTCATTCAGAGCCTCCAAGTAAGATGTCAGGGTTATTTTATCAACAAACCTCAGCCAAAGTCCCCCTACAGACCTGTGTGTTGCAGAGGGAAACGGATTTTACATGGACACACCGAAAACTCCGCAGCTTTGCCTCGTTCAGCTCTGCCTGTTCCCAGTGTCTGAGGATGGGTGGCAAAGTGAATGCCTTTAACAAGAAGGAGACATCATTAAACATCAAAACCCCCTTTGCTTCTGACAATTAATTGGGAAGAAAACCTCATAATCAGTTGCAGGCTGGTCTCTGCGTCGTTAGCGTGACTCCACTCAACTACCGCGCCCGAGTCCAGAGCGAGGGGTTTGGTTCTCATCTTTGTGAGGATGGGGAGGCAGCAGACAGAGCTGAGAGGTTAAAGGTGGTAGGAGGAGGTCACCAAGGGTGTCACTGTCTCTGAGTTAGCCATAAATAACAGGAACCAGTGTGGTCTTTGGTTTATAGTCCAACTTTAAACCCTCGCTGTCAGCAAGGTGCTGGGGACATGGGCACAGGGAGCTGCCCTGCACCAAGGCAGAGCTGCCCAGGGAAATTTGGCTGTCCCATCCCTGGAAGTTTTCAAGGACAGGTTGGACAGGGCTTTGAGCAACCTGGCCTAGTGAAGCTGTCCCTCAGTCTGTAGGTTATGTTTGCTTTCACCTGAAAGCAAAAAACTCTTACAAGGAAGCGCGCAACGCTCTAATCTCTTAGGACAGCACTTGCATAAAAGCAAGTGTTTATATAAATGATGCCACTCACTCCAGGCTGATTTTAATCATCAAAGGAGGAAAAGCACATTTTGTTTGGTCTTTTACTAGTCAAAAATGGCTGGTATTTAATAAGCCCTGGAGCCAGATCTCAGTAGGACAGGCTTTTTATGGGCCGGAGGCACCTACCATACAGTCCTTTCCACACACAGCCACTGACCTATGTCCAGCTGATTTGAATTTACTTCCTAAATCTGATGCTTCACCCAGTTAGATCAAAAAAAAAGAGAGAGAAACATGGCATTTCTAGACCACAGTTCTTGGTGTCACTACACATTACTGATAATTTAGGAATGCTACAGAACATCTCAAGTTTAAAGTACTTTCATGGTTCCAACGGAGAGCTAAAACAGATGGGGTTTCAGCATGACCTTTCAACCTACCAGACACTGCTGACCCAGATTATAGTTCAACAAAGCTGCTCCTGGATTCATGTTACATTTTGGGAGAAACACCAGGCTTACAGTGAGAAGGGATATGCTGCCCAGAGGCAGCTCAGATGGCAGCTCGGGGAGCCACGGGATGGGAATGGTGTGTCACTCCTACTCTCTGTGCAGATGTCTTTAACTTTACATCTCTTTTGGAGAGAGCCTCTGCCCTCTGCCACAAAATGCTGGGAAAATAATTCAGGAATGGGTGGAAGAACAGTGAGAGATTTCACCGGAAAGACAAAAAGAGAATTAAAACGGACAAAGCGTTTCAGCTGAAAACACTTTTTTCCAAGCTCAGGCTTCACACCAGAAAGCTGGAGCTGAAGGCCTGGTGGTGAGCAAAGAGAGCAGGTTTTACCACAGAGGTGGCTTCATTCCAGCAGTGGGGAAGGATTGCTGGTCCTGCCCACCCAGGATCCCCTGGACTCACCAGTCTGAGCTCAGCCAGCTGGGAACTGGAGGGGGACCATAAACCACCAAGCACTGTGGCTTCCTATTGCAACTGATGGAGTTCCTGTCAATGTGCTATTATTTTAGACATTGCAGCACTAAAAATAGTGCCTGTATTTTTTATTTTTTTTTTTTAGCAAGCTTGTTGTTTTCAGAGCTCTGAAAATATAAAGGGTTCCATAAGTGCTCAGAACAAGCTTGTGAAATAGTCTTGCAGGAATACAAAACCACTTGAAAAATGCTGTTCATTACATTTCCCTTTGAGCTCAATAATAAGATTATGCAGACCATTTTGCTCAAACACTGAGCTCTTTACTTAAAATTTATTTCACTGTAAGAAAATCTGGGATATCCATCTAGTTTTTCTCTATTCCATGTGGCAGCAAGAAATCTGGATTCTCACAAAATCTTCCCAAAATGCCATCACCATGCCAAAATCCTCTTCAATCTCCTTGCCACCTCATGACAAAATGTTGATGAGCCAGACCTTAATGATATCTGCTTGTAACAACAAAACCAGGCAGACAAGCCTTATGTCCTTCAAGTGGAGATCAGCTGCACGAGAAAGACCAGGCTCACCTTAATCCTCAAAAGACTGACATCTGTCCTAATTGTGAACTCTAAACAGCGTTTTTAAAGCAGCTTTTGAAGGTGCTGCCCACGTGTGTTGGTGTTTGCTGGAGCCACTGTGGGGGCAGTGCCCCATCCCTCCTGTCCAGCACAAAGCCCTTGGGATAAAACCTGAGGTAGCCAGTGGGGAATTTCCTAACACATCATCCCAGGGGAGCTGGATGCTGAACAAGTAGGAGCTTATCACCAGGTCACTGCTCTGTAACTGAAATAGCACGATGATGTGCTGGTAACTTGCCAACATTTGGTGTTGCAATATTTTTTACAGATTATCCCCCACGATAAAGGTGCTGCATTTAATGAGTTTTGCCAGCTCAGTTATCGTTTGCACATCGTGCAAAGCGAGTTTTGGGCTGGACTTAGCAGCCCCTTTCATCCAAAAATTTCAAAGTGATTTGTCCATATTAGTCAGGTGTCAAAGCTGCCTTGTGAAATAGCTGTTTAGGCTCCCTAAGAGCATCAGGAATGGATGTAGGGATCCCAGTTAAAAGTCTGTGGAGTCCCTGGCTGTGGGCAGTGACTACCCTGTCCGGTGGGGAGCATGGGAATGCTGTTGGGTGATTTTAATTTGCTGAATTTTGAACTCACCTCAAGTTCCAGTGTTCAGAGTGACCCCTAGCAGGAGTTCTACAGATTAAATACAGAGCACGTTACAAAGAATCTCATTCTCCTTACTCAGTCCGCCACCTGCTCATTTGATCTCGACACGCTCTTGTTGCTTTCTTGGAAGAGACATTCAAGGACATAAAAAAACTTTTTAGGACTGACTCAAAGGTGTCTGACACCCAGTATTCACCATGCATTTATCTGAGCTGTGCCTTCCTGCTTTGGCCAACACACACCTGCACAGAAATCAGATCTTACATGGCAAAACAATAATCTATTCAGGTTGTGTGACATGAATTAATGACTGACATTAATTGCTAGATTTGTTGCTTCTCCAGGCCTGCACTGCCCTGTTGCCAGGGGACATGGAAGGATGGGGAGAGGCAGAGATCAGCATCCAAAAATAGCAGAGGTCTGTATTGAGATGACTGTGAATATACACAGGTACTCCTTGCTCACCTTCTTTCACCACTTCTTTTCTGGCTTTAATTACTTTAAAAACGCTCATTTTAACAGACCATTATTTTTTTTAACCAATCTTTTTCTCGGAGGTTTAACGTTACAGCAACTGCAGGTCCAAAGGAGACAGATTTTCTGCCCCCACCCATGAAGAACAGTTGATTCATTCCAAGCCTTGCCAAGGCCATATGCAAATTGTGCTAATGGGAGCAGCTGCTGGCTGCACAGCCCAGAGGATAAACACAAGTGATGTTCGTGCTGCTGCCCCAGCTCACATCCCCGGGATCACGCTCTGCTGAGTGCACCGTCCCTGTGAGCTCTCTGCAGGTAACTGTGAGAGAGACGTTGTGCTGTGGGTGCAGCTCAGGCAGCAGGAGGGATGCCTGAGCAGGAAAATGTGTAGGAAAATGTGTCTGGGCTCTCCCACAGCAAACTGGCACCGTCCTGGGGTGGCTGTGCCAGTCTGCAGCACATTAAGGTTTGGCCCGTGTTTGCTGTGGAGGAAAAAACCCCTCCCATCTGGGTTTCATCCTCTGAAGCCCATGAATGTGTGTTATTTGTATATATCCTGCAACTGACAGGATGTTTTGGAGAGTTTTAGGGTAAGCACAAGGAGGATACCTGGTGAAACTGTTCTGTATTACACACAAATGACAGATTTTCTGCTTTGCTCTTTTAAAGCTCATCTGGCACAAATATCTGGATGAAGCTAAGGCAGGGAAAGACTAAGCCAAGGCTGGTGAAAAATGGGAGAGCCTGGANAGCTCATCTCGCACAAATATCTGGATGAAGCTAAGGCAGGGAAAGACTAAGCCAAGGCTGGTGAAAAATGGGAGAGCCTGGATGAGCTGAAGGTCCACTTCCCAAATTTCCCCTTCCAAGAGCTCTCTGTCCCTGCTGCTGCTGCCCCACAGAACTCCAGGGCATGAGTCCAGCTTGTCACTTTTAAACAGTGATCTGTTTTGAAAAAAAAAAAAACCTCTTAAAAATCCTGTATTAGGAAATGGTCGTCATACTTCTGAGTTCCTTTGGTGGAAATCAAATGCCCCTGCTTTGGATGTCAGGCAGCAAAGACTGATTCCATTTTGTCATTTAGAAAGTGTATTAATAGGTGTAATTAGAAAGCCTTAAGATGGCTTTTATCATCCAAGGAACATCACTGCACTGCCTTCTGCTCCTCTCCTGTTTTCAGTCTTGAACTGGTAATCCATTCTCATTACTTAAATAAATCCGGATTTTTGTAACATATTTTGCTGTGGTCACTTTATCCTCTGATTTATTTATTTACTTGAACCAGAAACCAGAGGCAGATCAGCCTCCTGTGCCCTCTAATCTCTTGTTTGCTCACCCAGCCCATGAAGCAGAGTCAGCCCGACAGGACAGGTTTGGACATCCCATGTTGTACCTGGAGCACATTCCCAGAGCTTGTCCTGGGATCCCATCCTGGAGGAGACAGAAATGTCAATCACACTCTGTGGGCTGCAGCTTCCAGCTCAGGTAGGAAACCCACACTGCCCCAGCCCACACGGATCCTGGCAGAGCTTTGGGACGCTCTTCCCCTGTAGTGGTTTAAAAAAAAAAAAAACAGCAAGTCAAATGAGAGAGAGATTTCCTGTGATTTTCAAGATTTCAGAGCTACTTCAAGGAACAGGACTTCAATGATTGTGTGAGGTACAGTTGGAGTAAGGGTGAGGTTGAATTCCTTGGAAAAGAAATAAACTCTTTTTATCACTGGAGATAACAAAATCAAAAAAAGAAGCACATCCTCCCACTTTTCCTCTCTCCCTGGATCACATAAATTTGGGGGAAGAATATTATTAGTGTGAGACACAGGGAGCAGTGAATGTACAAATGTTCAGAATGGACAGAATTAATTTGGGGATAATCTCTCCTGCTCAAACCCCACCACTTGGCTGCCTGAGTAATGGTTTTGCAACCATGTGTCCAGTAGGTCTCCACATTTGAGGCTCAATTTAACATCCAACTTCAGGTGCAATTTTTAATTCCCTTGAATGCTTGAGAGGAGAACATTCAACTTTTTTTTTCCTCCTCAAAATTCCTACCTTTGGCTCCTTTTAGGGCTCTTCTGACCATCACCCTGGACTTCATCTGAGTCTCAGGGCTCCAGAGTTTTGCCCAACTTCAGATTTTATATTAAAAGTTTTGCCAGATTTATATTCAACTTCAGAACATGCAAACCATTTCTACTCCCAACTCAATGAACAATCATCAGCCAAAGAAATTCTCTTCCCACCTCAAGAAATTACATTGTTTAAATGGAAAAAACCCTGGTTTTAATTAATAATGGAGCATGCAACACATATAATTTACAGCAAGGGCCCTGGAGAAAAACTCTACTGTTGTCAAATTATTTCAGCAAGATGTTCCATAGAATCAATATTCCAGTCACAGCAACTTGAGCTGTCCTAGACTGTAATCAGGAAAAATAAAATGGCCCCACCTACTCACCAGTGAAAACAATATATCCCCTGAAAGAAATGCTCCAGCTTTCAGTCCTTCTGGGTCTTGTGCAATATTTTGTGGCTTTTCCTAGCACTGTTTTTATGATGTTGGCAATCAGATCTTCAAGTGACATCAATACTGGTGGGACAAAACCAGAAACAAAATGAACTGGTTAGAGCATAGATGTTCTGGAAAGTCAAAGCAAATAATAAATTAAAAAATGCACTGAGAAAAAAAAACCCATAGTGGATCTTTAATTAAGAGCCTGCCTTTATTACGGTGTGGCAAAGGCAAATCATCAACAGAGTGTGTTCAAACTTTTATCAATATTTCCTTTTCAAACAGTCCAGGAGTGTAGGTAACAAAATAAACTGTGGCCATCTTAACTGGAACAACGTGCCTTAATGTCTTCTAGCTCAATACCAGCAACAGTTCACAAAAAAATAACCACATAATTCACCATCTAAACATCAGCTCTTCCCTCAGCACGAACCAGAGAATCCTGTGATTGCCCCCAAGTGGCAAAACCACAAGCATGGGAGTAAATGAACCGTGATAAGAGTCTCCCATATTAAAAGCACCATAAAAGCCGGAGCACAAAGCCCAACAAGAAATGTCCTTCCCCACATGCCCCAGCCCCGAGCGGGCTGCGCTCGCCCCCCGGAGCCGCCTGTGCTCCCGGGCGCGCTGAATTCCGCCGCTCCGTGACAATCCCCCAGACATGGAATTAACACTTCTGAGAGCCTTCAGGGATCAAAGGTTGCCCCCTTCGCAAGGTTTTTCATGCCGAGGACATGATGGAGTAGTCCGGCTCTAGCTGGAGGAATAGTCCAGCTGGCACCCGAGGGGCTGCGGTGAGAGGAGCTGGCTGCAGGGCTGGGAGCGAGGTTGGCATCAGCCTGCTCTGCCCTCACAGCCACGCAGAGCATCCTCTACTTTCGGGGCCTGGGGCTAAAACTGCGCAGGGATTTTATGGATGAAGCCCTAAAGATGGAAAAAACTCCTGTTTGCTCTGGAGTTGACCCGGGGAGCAGTGAGGAGCCTGTTGAGGAGCACGGAGCTGCAGCAGGAGAGGCAGCTCGGAGGGAGCCAGCCTCGCCTGGGTGAGGGGAGGGCAGCATCCCTCCCTGGGACCCGCACAAAGGCGGCCTGCCAGCTGTGCAGACAGACAATGATGTTTTTGTAGGTGACACATCCAGAGCTGATGTAGCTTCTCGGTCCCCGCGACAAAACGGGCTTGTCACCGCTCTGTCTGTGCTGGGATGCTGAGGAGAGCTGCGCTGCCGCTGGCTCCAGCTGCCGGGAGTGCCGCGTTCCCATTCCCTTCGCGCTGGGAATTTGCTACTCAGCACAGCATTTGCAAGACCCCAAATGACTCAGCCATCAAAGCCGCGTTCGCAGTGATTTTTCAGGAGTTTCAAAGACCCTTTTGACAACTTGCGCCTAATTCCTTGAGGCGCTATCAGAAACGCTGCCTCCCCCGGGGACGGCTGGCTAAACAGAAGTCTGAACATTCATGTCATAAATATCTCGAGACAAGCCTGTTGATTCAGTGAAATGTGTGGTTGGCTCCTATTGTAAATGCATTCACAGAAAACCCCACAGTGCGCCGCCGCTTGGGATTACTTGTGAGCAAAATAAATGACAAACGTTTTGGGGGGGTTTTTTAAATAACATTTTGATACATTACAAAGTGGCTTTTCTTTTAATTTTACACCACATCGTTTAAGATGACATGAAGCAACGTAATTTGCTGAGACAAGATACATACAAATAAATAAATAAAAAGGGATTAAAAGGAAAGCCAGCTCTGAAAGTCTGTGAGCTGGAAAAGGCTGTAATTTAAACCAGAAGGGTCTGGATTAGATTATCCTGACAAGCTAAAAGGAGGCAAAATTTTGCTGTGCATTTATGGAACCGAAATTAAATGGAGGGGAAGCAACAGCTTCAAAGTGAAAGAGTGACTTACAAAATCATCTAATTCTGGATTTGAACCCAGATGTGATAATATTTGGTAGCTCCAAGCAAGCCATGGACCTTCAAATTCAGAGTCAGTGATGGGCCAGGCCATGGACCAACAGGACAACTATATCCCTCTGTGGGAGAATGAAACCATTATCCAGCAGATTATAGTGAAGATGATCTTTCCAAGGAATTATATCTTGGGCATTAGGAGGTGAATGCAGCCATTGATCACCTCTAGAAAATGCAAAGATCTTCAAATTCCACAGATGTCTTCACTGTAACTGCAAAGCCACAGCAGTGATGGGACAGGTTTACTTCAGCGAAAATACAAACCAGCATCTCTGACATCAACCAGTCAACCAGAAATCAAAC
Source organism: Illadopsis cleaveri (assembly GCA_013399915.1). Taxonomy (NCBI): domain Eukaryota; kingdom Metazoa; phylum Chordata; class Aves; order Passeriformes; family Timaliidae; genus Illadopsis; species Illadopsis cleaveri. Next base: position 40,678 of record VXBB01023173.1, read on the forward strand.
TAACTCCGAGGTTTGAATTCTATCAGAGAACAAAGTCAAACATTTCCAAGCAGAGCAGGGTAGATCCAGCTCATCTGATAGCTCATTATTTTACACCTTATTTTACACAGTGCCAAATCCCAGAGCCTCAGCTGAAGGCTGTGGGCACAGGTTGAACCAGAGACCTTCAGCCACCCTTCAGCTGTACTGGCTGGGATCTCTATCCCAAATTATTTTCCTGGAATTTTCCAAAATTTTGCCATGATGGATAGAAGTGTCACTGGAACAAACATTTTACAAGGAAAATGACACATTTCTCAGAGTCAGTATTTCCCACTGGAAACCCTTATTTTTTTTTAATATAAAATAATTATGATATGGATTTTGTGGAGTAACTTGAAGGAAAAGAGCATTATTAAAACAGTACTCATCTAATACAAGTAATTACTGTGATAAAACTTCAAGGAATAGATGATTATATTGACATTATCCTATACTTTATGTCTGAAGGTATCCTACACAAATTTGGAAAAGAAAGTACTAAAGAAGCACAGTAACTTCTAGGTCTTAGCAGCTCTGTTAACCTCTCTGAGCTAAGTGTCAGATTAAAAATAAATCTTTAACTTCCCAGAGGCCTAAAAGACCCAGTTTTTCACAATGACACCCTCCTTGCATTCCTATAATCTGGGTTTATGCATAAATGGCAGCAGAATCCTGGCACTGGCACTTTAACCAGGAGAGCATAAATACAACGTGCCAAAGGCCAGCCCTGTGCTGGGAACAGTCACAAATCCAACCTCTTGGGCAACACTTGGGCAAATTCAGCCCCAACTCTTCTCCCAGACAGGGGAGAGGATCCCTGGCTGTCCATTCTCAGGCAAGTAGAAATGCAGCTCCTACTTGCTGAGGTTTTAATGTCATATTCTTGATAATCTCAACACACTGAGCGTGAGATTCAGCCTCCTGCCCCACGCCCTTCGGCTCATGCAACGCCTCTCTGTACAGCTTGCTTGCAGATACATTTCAATTGGCAATATTCGAAATTTCCAAATGGAAAATAGCTCCTGGTGTGTGAATATGGCCAAATCACAGGATAATTTTATTCCCACCAGTTATTGCCACGCAGGGTGAAATTACAGCTCGTATTACTCCATACCATGGCTTGCAGAAATTTGGACCAAAACTTTAAAAATATTAATGTGCATGCAAATGGAGTCTTGCACATAAATCAAGCACACACACTTAATAATCTGGTGCTTTGGCTTTATGAAATGATAGATCAAAGCAGAACAAATGAGAAGATGGAACCCAAATTAACACATTAACTGAAACAGAGCCCTCTCAGATCCTGGAAACCACTCTCTGTCTGGGTGTCACATACCCAATTACACTCCTTGTAACTCAAATGACAGAACAGACTGAGAGAAATGAGGATGCCTATTCCTACTCATCACCAGCTACTCATAGTAATTTTTTTCAGAGTACTAGTAATTATACTTAAAGGAGAACAATTAAAATCCAGTGTAATTGAAAGTCTGGTTATGATTACGGATGAGTCAAAGTGTTTTGGAAAATGAACACAGAACTGTGTGGAGCTCCATTGGTATTTTATTAATCATGTCATTAAAATGGATACATAAAGGGGGTGTAGCTATACAGTGGGATTTTCAAAAGCTCTCAGCACTAGCCACACTCTGCTCCTAGTAAAGTTGGTAGGAATTTTATTCCTTGAGTTTAATGGGAGCAGAGTTACGCCAGCACAGGGCATTTTTATAGCATCCAAACCTTATTGTTCATAAGCAGCCAATTCCCTCGGCATTTCTTTAATTCTTTCTGGTGATCCCATAATCCTGACATTATTTCCCTGTCCCAGTGGCAGCCCCAGGACTGGAGGTGCTGCAATACCTTGAGCCTGGGGAAATGTGGGGCAGAAGAGCTCCTCCCTTTCCTCCCCACAAGGATGAGAACTGTGAGGATGGGGGGATTTGGCCTGAGTTTGCTGCTGGGGGCAGAGTGCACAGACTTGGCCTTACAGATCTCAAGAGTAACACAGCAATTGGGAGCAGATGGTTGGCACCAGAGAGCAGCTTAAAGAGACAGCACTGAGAGTGGAGAGCTGAAAAATAACATAACAGGAGATTTATTTGTGGTCTCTGTTCCAGGGCTGTCTAAGAAATGTAAGGAGTGGTTGGTACTTTCCACTCGTCACAGCTAACGTGGGACCTTGAACCAAACAGATTTTGGCTTTCTGTTTTGCAAAACCAAAGCCTGATCTGGTAAGAATAAGTCTAAACAAAGCATGACCCCCTCACACTGTTCCTCTGGTGTGGTTCCTTCCAGCACCAAAACTCCAAAGCAGGTCCTTAAGGAAGAATGGGCACGTACCTCAAAACACAAAACTCCAGACTGGAACACTTTCCAGGATTTTGCTCATGAGTCTGTTTGTTGACACTGGAAGCATGGACTGAACCACTTTGGAAAGATGGGCAATCATCTGTGCAAATCAAAGGTCAAGGATAAGCAGTGGGAATGCAGGAGTTGCTGCCTGCTCTGCCCACTGCCTTGGCCAGCTCTGGAGAAATCCCTCTGCATGCACTGACAGCCTGGAAAGAGACCTAACAACACAGATAGCTTGAAAACTATGATTTAAATTCTGCCATTTGTTTTGTGCAACAAAGTCTTCATTCTAAGAATCTACTTACTGAGATATGATTTATACCAGTCATGCAAATGGTATTTAAAAGGTATCAAAGGCTCTCAAACAAAATCCAAAGAATACACTGAAATGCTGTTCTAACAATTGAGAGGATTCCCTGCATAAGATGCTAAGACCTAAATTTTCATTTTGTAATTAAAAGGAAAAAAAAAATCTGCTTGTAATCCTCTTGAAAAGTGATCCCCTTGGAATGAATTGTCTTAATGTTTTACATCTGAAGGCAGCAAGGTAAGGCACTACTACACTGCATTTTGTTCTATGGGAGGGAAGCTGGAAATAATCTGGAGAAAAGATTATTTCCAACTTTCCAGCTCTTTTTCTATAATTAACAGGATGTAAGACATAACAAACAGAGGCTGAAGAAAACCACAAACTCTCCATATGGGGTTCAGTTCCTGTTTACTAGTATCCTGTTTACAGCATAGCCTTTGATGGTCAGATGATCAGGCCTCTCATGTTCCCAGAATGACCACACTTATTCTGTACTTATTTAAGGCTGGGAAGACTTTTTAATAAAAAAATATGTCGAGGAAACAAAGCAGAGGGATTATAACAATACGCATCACTACGGAAATACCAGACTCATTGTTATAGAATACAAAATTACCAAATACCCTTTTGTGTGAAAACAGAAGGATGATGTGAGTTGCCAGTTCAAAGGGAGGAGAGGAACAAAGTCCTTTCCCTCTTTCTGCTGCCCTGGCCCACGTCTGGGTCATGTAACTCAGGTGGAGGAAGGAGAAAGATCCATTTCCCAGGACAGTTCCTATTGCTGGCCGAGGGTTTCCTCAGGCAGGAGGCAGGTGCTGATTCTTTTTTTTTAAGTGTTTGTTAATAAATCTCTCTTTACACCTTTTAAGATTTGGGCCTGCTTTGCTTTTCTCCTAATCCTATCTTACAGCAAGAAGAAGAGTAAATAGTTCTAAAAGACACTCAGACCACTACACTAATTTTGAGAAGCAGAAATTGGGGAAGGTGAAAACACTACAGCTGCTCTCCTCAGCCCCAGGCTCAGGGAGGACAAGGGGGTTTAGCTGCAGCTTTGGCTGCTGCTTTGCTCCTCTCTAATGCAGGGCCCAGTTCAAATCTTGGCCCAGCCTCCAGGCTGGAGATAAACCTGAATGGCACCAGAATAAACCAAACCAACCCAAACCAACCCAAACCAACCCAACCCAACCCAACCCAACCCAAACCAAACCAAACCAAACCAAACCAAACCAAACCAAACCAAACCAAACCAAACCAAACCAAACCACACCACACCAAACCAAACCAAACCAAACCAAACCAGACCAAACCGAACCGAACCAAACCATTCTTATACTTGGCAGAACCAATTCCCACCTTGCTGTGCCCAGCTCTTTTTTGGCTGAGGAGTGAGGAGTGTACAGAATCTATCCCAAACAACAAAAAAATTTGCAATATCAGCTCCTCTTGTGATATCCCTGTGCCCTTGGGCATAAAGTCTGGCTTTGGAGATGGTTCTTTTCCAGTTGTGACCTGTACTGGACCGCAGCTGTATGAACAGTTCTGAACTTGGGAAAACCACAGGAACCTGGGGTCGCAATAACAGTTTTGGTGCTTCTTGCTACGATGTAATCTTCCACTGCCTTCTCCATAAAAGAATATACTCCCTTCTCCACACAGCTTCTTCCTCTTCCTTTGGAACACACAGCTTTTAGGAACTTCATTCTTCTTGGCACAGACCAATTTTTTGTCACATTTATGGCACAAATTCAACACCACTAATTTAATTGCAAACTTTTTTTTGACACTGCTGGTTGTGTACACAGTGTACAGAATGTACAAAAACGGGAATTTATTTTTTTTTTTAGTTGAAAGGAGGGTTTAGGAGTGGAAAGGCCTGATGTAGAAGAGTTTCCTATTTTCATTTCTTCTTTTGAACTTGTGTTATGAGAGGAAATAATTTAGAGAAATTACACTTGGCAATCAAGACTCTCATCACTTTGCATGTGCTAAGAAAAGTTGCAAGTGTTTAAGTAAATAAAATTAAGAATGATTGCTAGATAGTCACTGAGAAAACATTGTATAACAGCTTTTATCTCTAAGAAAACTAAGGTTTTGTTATAAATAAAACTGCTGAAAACATAAATTGCAAATAAATAAGGTTTTGCTTATTTCGATTTTTCTTCTGATAATTTTTTTCATAAATACCTTTTCATTTTGCTTTTAAATCTGTTCAGTGTTTAAAATGGTTTATATCCTAAGCCACCTTGTTATACCAGATTTACTGATGTCATCTATTTGCTTTATACATCGAATGTATAAAAGTACAGCTCATCAGAAAGTCAGGGGAATTAATCTATTGAGATCATCTGAAAATCTAACCCTTACAGGTTTCTGCCTGTATCAGCTAAAATCAGGTGAATTTATAGGCTAACATTCTTCCAACCCATTAGTAACACTCTTTGGATTCATTTATTTATTTATTCTCCCCAAAGAGCATCACTCATATCTTATGAAAGAAGAGGAAAGTCCCCGTGACTCATAGAAACACCTTAATTAGTGAAGTTGGAAAGGAGTGCTGGTCAGGATACGCTTCCCTGGGGACATGGTCCCCTGGGAAAATGGCCAGTGCTTCAAAATTTCTTGGAAAAAAGATGGAAAACAGATGGAAACTTTTTCAACACCATTGTTTTGGTATGTAAATTATTTCAGTGCTCCCGAAGAGGTTGAGATTAAAAACTTCAGAACACAGTTAATTAACGGTGATAATCTTAATATAGTTTGCACCATAAATATACCTGGCCTTTAACCCAAGAATAAAAGAGAAGTTTGGAGAGGTATCATGGGTGTGGGAGATTTCAATCTTGTTTAGCCTGAGGTTTATCTGAAGAACTGTCTTGGGCCAAGATCTCCTTTCACGGTCTCCTGGTTCCTACCACTATAAACGAGGCAAGAATCTGGCCCAAAAATTTTATCAGGTTTAATATTATCATAATTACAAGCAGCCCATTACCCTCAGTAATTGCACCACAGAGATGGAAGTTTAACTCCATCTTCACTCAGAGATGTTACACAGAACTCTAGGTGATGCCTGTGGCACATCCATATTTTCATCCATATATTCCACCCAAAGTTCCTCAGGACAAAAGTGACTTTAGGTCGTGTTAAGGACATCCTTTTGGAGCAGAGCCACTTCAGACAAGGACTTGGAAAAGTAATTTTTCAGGAAGATTTAATAAAGCTGGTTTTGAACCCATACCTGAGAGCCAGAAAGCTCCATAGTCAAATAACATTCCCAAGGGCTTTCCAGCCTGCAGGAATATAATTTAATTTCACTCAATTCCTCCTTCACCATGAGAAAGTCTTAACGATGTGTTGGTCAGACCCTGTCACCAGTTCAGCACAGGGTTTGAGAGGTCAAACACAGGCACAATTTCATAAACCTGGCCCAGGGCTCAGTGAGCTCAGTGCCACGTTCATTACTCACGTGCTCTCACAGCACCTCAATATTGCTCATCCAGCTCAAATGAATCACCTGACACCTCTGCAAGGCAGCAGGAGATGGGACAGCAGAGGCCAGTCCTGACTCCCCTTGATGCCACCAGATAAAGGTAATTTCTGCACCACAAACACACCACGGCTGAGAAACCTCTTACCAGGCATTAGGCAAGGCTGTGAGTTGCTCTGAAAATACAGTTCTTTTTGGGGTATTTTATTCTGGGCCACTGGAATACCAAAGATCTGTCATTTTTAAAGGACAAGCAATTTGACTTTGGTCTTCTGAATTCTGTAGAATCCATCTTAGAAATTCGACCATCTGCCTGCCACGGGCCACAAGCAGCTGCCTTTTAGCAGAAAGTGAGGATTGGGCATTGTTTTATTATTATTATTGAATACCCTTTATGTTGATAATAAATCACTTTAACAGCTCTGTCACTAGAAGACTCCAACAAACCCACAAGCCCGTGTTCCACCCTCTCAACCCAAGAGTTTTGGGGACACCACTGCCCCAATTTCAGCTCACGGTGCTATCTACATCCTTTGACAACACAATCCCCTGACCAGGAGCTTCCAGGAGGGGCAAAAACCTCCTCAAAGCTCGTTTCCTGAGGTGCCAAAAGGCCCAGGTCTTCAGCTGAGATATTCATCGCAGAGCCATGGTTTTTCTCAGTAAAACTGCTCTCCAAGAAATCCTTCTCATGGTGCCTTGCTGAGAAGATCTTTCTATTCTCTTCAGTTATCAAAGAACAAGAAATATTAAGTAGAATTGGTCAATACTTTTTAATGTGGTTTCTTTTTATTGCTGGAATATGCTGCTTTGCCCAAACAGATATAGTTGGGAGGGGTGGGATGGCTTCAGTAGATTTTTTTCATTTCAATTATTCTTCTAAAAACAATGGCTTTGAAATGGTCAAAGAAGCTTTCTTTGACATTTTCAGAACTGAATAAAATCTTCTTTATTTGAAGCAGCTTTTCATTTTCAAATATAAGTTGACTTATCACAAAAAAAATCTAAAGACAGAGATGAGTGGGTTTCTGTTGTGGTATGGGAAAAATATCTGAAATCTTAAAAGGTCTCAAGGTACAATGAACCCATTTTTTGCTGAATTCTAAGGCTAGACACAAACTGTTTATACTTATGGATTAACTGGCAGAACTATGTTTTCTAGAATATACCAACAAACCAAAATCTAATCTACTAGCTATGGGACATATTGACAATAATGGAATTAAAGTGAAATTGCCTTGATTGGAATTAATGCCAAAACATTCACTGAGCTGAAAACATCGATCTGGACATACCACACACCCAACTTTTGCTCAGGAGCAGACCTTGCAGAAAGAGCCACTGGGTTGAATCTGGTCTGATTCTACTCTCACCATCACCTATGGTTCCTCCACTCCAGCTGAGACAACTTGTCTCTAAAAAGCCGTAAGAGAAAGTCTTAAATTGTTGCTAAGATGATTTCAAGACATTGGAGTCAGAACTGGAAAATGGGAACGTGACCAAGAACAGAAATCAGGAGAAAGAGCAAAACCCCCAGGTGCCTCTCCAAAGTGAGTGGTGTTTAAATATCAACCATCAGCCTCTGCTCATTGATGGTGTACCAATGGCTCACTCAAGTGGTGCAGATATGTCTTTTAGTAAAGTATTAACCCCACTAGAAAGGGGTTTACAACAGAGAAGTGGTCAATCAAACTCTCTGCTCAGATAACAGCTCTCCACCACATGCTCCCTTGGGAGAGGCTCTCAAACAACACATCAGGTCTCCTAGGTAACTGCAGCACCAGATGAGAGCTGTTTTATTAGCTCCCTAATTAAATTTCACAAACTTCATAGCAGTGACAGGCTCCTGGTTATCTCTGCTGCAGAAATTCAGATGGGATGCCAGAGGGAAAGGATGGGGCCGCTCGTCTTATTGCCTGCCAAGATTTTGTGCTACCGGTTACACTCGTCAATCTCTATCTGGAGCAGTTAAGAGCTATAAAGGATTCATTAAAAGGGCTGAGATTTATTAGAGGCTCCTCAAGCTCATTAAGGATGCTGATGAAATGTGAAGCCCTCGAATCCACACGCCATCTAAGAAACCCTCAAGTGGAGCCTATCGACTTTTGGCAGAGAGGGGGAACAATTTTTATTTTTTTTTCCAGAATTTTTCCCCCAGAAAATAAAATCCATATATGAACCATGCCACAGTTCTAATTTTTATTAGCATTTCTAGAAATTATACTTTTCAGCTGTGTCTGCTTCCTCCACCCCCTTCATGAATACAAAATGACAGCAAGATTTGGGTGTTGCACAGCCAGAAAGACGAGAGGAAGATAAGAAATATTAGAATTTGGTATAAAATGTGGGAAAAGCAAAATAAAGAGGGAACTAGAGGACTCAAGTAGCAACTGCTGTGAAAAAAACCAACTTCTTCCTCAAAACTTCCAGTGAAATACTGGAATAATTAAAAATAGTGAAAACACGTTTGTTTTCCTCCATTCTCTGCAGGAATTTCAACTGCCCAAACATTTCTGTTACACTCAAAGCTCAGAGGTTTTTGGACTGAACAATGTTTTTTTATTTTCAACTAAACTGTTTCAATTTTCACTTTTTCCATGAAAAAAATGCTCTTGCACAAAAAAAAAGGAAAAAAAAAAAAAAAAGAAAAAAGAGGGCAGGTACTTTCTGCAGAATTATTTTGTTGCTGGAAAAATCCCCAAAAACATTTACCTCTGAAAATGTCAGATATAATTGAAAGAAAGGAGATGAAGAGATGGACGAAAAGAAGGAAAGGATAAAAAGGAGAAAGAAAATGTGGAAAATTTTCACCCCATTTGAGCTGTAAGGAGTGATGCAGAGGAGATGCCAGGTGTGGACTTGCCTTTAGTCCATTTCCAAAGCTGAGCACACTCAGCCTGTCCCTCCTGCACATTACTTAGCTCAGTCAATAAAGGCAGATCAAGCCCCAGAGAGGCTTCTGAAAGGAGGGGAAAAACCCCCAAGCTGCTCCCTTTTAAAGCAAGCATTGGCAGAGTTAACTCAGCAATGACCTCCAGTTCAGCTTGGAGTGTGATATTTTCTATAGGGTCTTATAAATGCAGCAGCTCTGTCCCTGACAGCTTTTCCTCTGCCTATAAAGCCTGAGAAGCCAAAGGCACAGGGAGTTTCTGTGGCCAAATGAAATTAATTTTGTGCACAAGGCCTTGCCCCCCAGGGAGGGATTGTAGCCCAGGTAATGAGAGAAGTTCTCTAACGAGTATGCATGTGAGAAAAAGCAGAGTCTGCGTGCAGGGTGTTGGGTTTGGGAGTGCTGTCACCTCATGCAGGGGCAGCCCAGCCCATGGTGGCACGTGCAGGGCTGGAGATGAGAATGCAAACGACAGAGACTTCCCTGAGTGTCAAACGTTTGTGTTTTCTGTATTTTGTATATCTTGGAATGCAAATACGGTTGAGAAAATGATGCTTTGCATCTAGATGGAGATTGAAATCTGAGGTTCCCACAGATTTAGAGGTGCTCTCATTCAGGCCATTCTAGAGATATATGGAAATAGCACATAAACTTATGCTGTAAGAGGAGAAATGTCAACAGAAACCTCACCAAACACATCAGGAGAACATGAGTCTACAATGCCCTCTTTTCTTAGTCCTCCCTCACCTTTTATGTTGAAATAAATGCCTATTCCTCTGGGTTTGTGTAAATCCTGCCTTTTTATTTATTTTTTTGAATCGGTGTCAGCAGAACAAATTACCTCCCTGACCAACACCTAACAGGTCAACACCTATTTCAGGAGGATTTCTTCCCACCACCAGCAACAACCACAGAGGAGTTCTTTGTGTGTTGAGAGAAGAGCAAAATCAGGGCTGACCCAAGCGGATCAGCACCCAAACAAAGCCAGAAAACACTTGCAGGGAATCATAAATTCACAGTGTAATCCGTGTTCATGTGTGAGATCTCCCTCAGCAGGGCAAACACGTGTCCCTGCAATCCCCACACAGGAACACGTGAAGAGACGGTGCCAAACAAAACCATAACAAGTTTTTGCAATGCCAGTGACTAAGACTTACCTGAGTTAGATAAGGCAGGGAAGCCTAATTTGAACTTGAAACCCACCTAAGGAAGGAGTGGGTTTGTGCTGTTTTGGCTGCTGTTCCCAGGTGCAGAGATGCATGTCCTGTCCCTCTCCCTGCTCTCAGGAGAACTGAGGTGATTGAGTTTCCCAGCAGCACAGGGACTCCTCAGTGCCCATCACTGATGCTGTTCAAAGGGGAGATGGATTGAGCAGGAGCCAATCAACCCCTGGTAAATGGTGGGAATCACTCCAGAGCTGGGACACACATCCTGCTGTCCTGCCAGGACCAGCCCGTGGCCCTGCAGACACACAACACCCGGGTGCAGATGCAGGCAGGAGCTATCTGAGGTGTGGTACTGCCCTGCTTTGGCCTGGATCACAGAGCCCAGCAGCCTGGGAAGTGTAGATGCTAATAAATTCCTAAACTCAGGCTGCTTCTTGAGCAAGAGTTTATGGAACAAGTCGCTGCAGAGATACCTTCTGCGTGATGGTGGTTGGACCTTTCCAACCATCACACAGAAAGTCAGTGACAAAGTCAGCCCAAAAAGCTCTCATTTTCCAATGCTGTGCTTAAACTGCAGAAGAACCTTGAGTCCTCTTGCTGCAGGGTGGGTGGCTCAGACTTACAGATATTTTATTCATTTCTTTATGTTTCTTTAAGTGTGCGTGCCTTTCTTAGAAAGAGCGTGATGGAAAAGCTGCTGGTTCATCTCCCCATGTCTCACTGCTGAAGAAAAACAGTGGCAGGACATTAAAGACCAAGCTGAGTTGCACTGGGGACCCAGAAACCCTTAAGCAATCAGGAAAACTGTTTGTGGTTTTGTGCCTTCAAGTAATACTAGCACCAAAACTTCTATGCACTTCTCTGAAAAGAAGTGGAACTCCAAACCTCTGGGCTCACTTCTCTACAAGGCTCAAGACATTTATGCTCTAGGACCACCTGGGAAAAATTCCCCACCAGTTACATCTGTGCTTTCCTCAGCAAAATAGACACCAGCTTTTCTCCTGCATTTCTCTTTAGCAATATCAGTGATCTAGGTGAAGACGTTGTTATGCCAGCATGGATTAGTTACACAATCACTGCTTGTGGAGGGTGTGAGAAGCTCATTGCATCCCTACAACAGAGAGCAAAAAGATAGAGAGGAGGGGTTTTTTTAATCCACAAGACTCCAAACAGTAATAAATACAACTCTGGAGCCCACCAAGCAAGCAGGTGAAAATACATTAACACAAGCATTTACTGTAACAAGTCTCTTTTTTCCCCTCGGGGCATTTTTGCTCATTCAAAATGTGCAGCGATAAATCAAATTAGATCAAATACAACTGTCTGAAAGGAAGCCACACAATAATCAGTTTTGAATTTTCCCACCCTTCTCCCATAAAAAGCCAGTGCAGTATTACAGAAAGTTAATATGTGCATCTCGCCCATTATATCTGGCTTGAAACTGTATAAAATGACATCTGATAGCAGCTTGTATGGACAAGCTCTTATTAAACGTAATTACTCAACAAGGTCTATCCTAAATCAGTTAATGATCGGCAACAGACAGAAATTCACTGGTATTCCCTGACTTTGCATATTATGGGAGTAGTTTTTAATATTAAAAAAGTTCACATCGTTCCTACTGCGCTTTGATTTACTACTGATGAAGTGAATGTAAAATCTGATTACATTAATTGAGCATGTTGTCAGATTGTCACTTTTCTCCTTTTTAATTGCCTCCCGTCTCCCTCATTATCCCCGACAAGCCACATTTTCAGCCCCGACATCCCGCTTTGCATGCCTGCTTTTCCCATGTGCAGGGCTACAGAACTGGTTGTTCCCCGAGGTTCCCCAAGCTGCAGGATCTCGTTGGGGGAGCAGCAGTGCCAGCTGGAGCCCCGTGCTGCTCCCTGGGAACACCTCACAAAGGTTTGTGTTTCCTGCTGCAAGAGCACAGAAAGGCAAAAGGAGGAAATTGTTAGAAAACACGAAGGGCAGAGTTTTTTTCTGAGCCTATGTGTGATGGTTTGTGCTTCAGGGATTATGGACTCCTCCTGTATCCTATATGGGAGGAATTAATAATCCCTCACGTCTGTGTGTGTGTGTGCTTCAGCTGCTCTAATACAAAACAGGATAAAAACTGTCTCAAAGCTCTGTGTGGCAATTCAAGGGGTGGTTTTACATTCTCAGGCATTATTTAGAGGTCCTCTTTCCAAGCTGCTGAGCAGCTTTTCCCTACTCTGAGGAGCACTGTGTGTGTTTTACTTAGAGCTTGCTCCTGCAACGTGGGAATCTGTGCAGAGCTGAGCAGCAAAAGGCAGGAGCAGACCCAGTGAAACATTTCACCTCATGCTCTCCTCCCTTCCTCTCTGAATCCTCAAACCACACAGAAAGAATTCTCCCAGTAATTGAATTTTACTCTAAACTTGCCCAACACAGTTTTAAGTTTCTTGAGACCTCCTTGATTTCCACAGAACGCCGTAACCTGCCTGGGAGTTAATCAAGGGGTTAATTAGTTAGGTAGTCCCCTTACACCCCCGCTGTATTCATTTGTTTTAGGTGAAGTTACACCTAGTTTTAAACTGCCACTCTAGGAGAGTCCCAACTTGTTTTGCTATCAGTTGGCTTTGATAATTTGCCAGGGAGTTAATCCTGCCTGACATGCAGCTCACAGGATACACCTCACCTGTGCTCTATCAAAGCACTTCTCCTCTGCCTCAAGAGTGCTGAGTGTAACCCTGCCCAGGGTTGTTGCAGCCCTGGAAAACACATTTTGTAAACGATTCTGCATGTGCTTTTAATTTATTTTTTTTTTTCCCCTTCAGGAGTTTTGTCTCTCACATTACAGCTCTCGCTGTGTTTATAGAGTCACCTTCTGTCCTAGAAATTTGCCATGTTGCAGGCCCCCAGCAGCTGTGGGACTTGGAAGGGTGACTTCACTGCGAACACAAACACATTTGGTGACAGTGTAATTACTCCCTTCCCCCAGATATTTTTTTTCCCCTTGCTTTCTTAAATGCAGGACACCTACAGTCAGAATAGCAATATATCACTAGCCTGTAGCACAGCTTTCTTTCCCCTGTAAAGTGTTAATGAAGTTCCTGTCCTTGTTTCTCAGTAATTGTAAAAGCATGTTGGGTAATGTACTCGCCACACTTTATTAAAGCACTGGCCACACTTTATTAAAACCTAACAATCCCATCCCGTGCTCCCTGCTAAGGAGACCTAACTCCAGTTCCATTTGGAGCTCATTTCACCCTGCTCAGATCACACACTTGGTTTTAATTCTTCCAGGGCCTGGTCTGAAGACAATGTGCCCCGCTGCAGCATTTTCAGCTGGTTCACATTTGGCTGTGGCTGTGTCTGCACGACTTTCTAATGCAAGGCCTGATCCTGGGAGGTGCTGAGGGCACCGAGGGATCCTGCAGATGTCCAAGGGGACACTTAGACAGTTCTGGGCTCCTCAGGGTGGGTGGCTCCAGGCTGGGTCAGGGAGGTCCACGCAGACCTCCAGGATGCTTTGGGGACAGCGTGACTCAGCAAGGCAGTGAAGGGGACAATGGAGGGGGTGGTGGCAGCTAATTATTTGACAATTATTTCTGTTGATAATTCTTCCAAGGGGCAAGGAGGGGGATGAATCTCAAGTGCCTGCCTATTTTTTTTTTTTCTTTTCTTTCTCTTTTATTCTTTTCCCATGATCCTAACACACGAGTCTTGCACAGACAGAGGTGGGATGAGGTGGTGAAATCCAAGGGCCCAATGGGGTTGTTTTTCTCCCATTAGCACTGCCATGGTAGGAGAGTACAGGAATGTTAGGAGCAGATGTCCATAGCACTGGTCATCCAGAGGCCTTGGATGAGGAAAGTTCAATCACCACCACTTTTCCTGCAGGGAAACTGAGGCACGTGATGCCTGCTTTGGTGTTATAGACCTGGAGGTGGAACTTCCTTAATTAACTGTTCTTGAGACTTTCAGTGTGCAAATCTCTGCCCAGAATAACTACAAATCTGGTGTTGCTGTTGGCCACATAATTTCATCATTGTGAAAAGTTTATTTTCTTCATTCTCTTTTGTGTCTTTCTACCTATAAAATGATCACCAGCTGAGTGTGGAAGCACATACGTGTCTGTTATTTACAAGACACAAAGTACATTGTTGTATTATTTATCAGGTAGAGGTGACCAAGCCATCAAACTCTTGGGTGTTATGGCACAAGAAAAGGAGCCTCTTGTTTGAAATCTCAGAAGAAAAAAGCATCAGTGCATGTCAGAGATGTGAAGTGCAGACTGAAGTGGTGTGAACTTGGACAGGCCCACGGAGAGCACACCAGGCAGAACCCCTTGGCCTCTCATCTCGAGGCATCACCTCTACAAATAATGCACAACATCATCTTGTGTCTTCCCTGGTGACAAGGCTCTTTGATTTTCCTGAAGGAAGCATAATTGAAGAATGTGTGGTTCCTCCTGCGTGTGATTAAACCATTACAAGAATGGCCACAGTGTACAGAGTCACTCAGAAATGTCATGGCAGACGAGTGCCCAAATACTTCTTTGGCAGAAAGTGATTAGCTCAGCTGGATTTCCTGGTTAAATACAAGGTTAGATAAATACTTGAATAAACTTCTTTCAGCACGGACAGGATTAAGGAGAACGTCTTATTCTTGTGCTGACAAAGTTTTGCTGTTTGCAGACTGATTCTATCTTTCATTTGAGGTGATTATTTTCCATTTTTGGTGATTCACAAGGGGAGAGATCCCCTCACTGTTTGTCCTGCTGGAGTCATCAGGAAGAGCAATTCCAGCTGCCCCTGGAGCCCATGGTGGGGTGGTGGGTCAGGAGTGGAAGGGTTCAGATGACCTCTGGTGCTGTTTTGGGGGGATGCCCAACTGGAGAGGTGCAGGGATTGCTGGCAGCTCTCTGACTGGGCAGCCCTGGGCCCTGCTAGACCCCTCCTGGCTTTTCACTCCTCTTCCTTTTGCCCATCCCTGTTGTAGGGATGACCTGCTGTAGAGCAGAGAGCCAAACCTCCCACCAGTGGTGTTGCAGATTGTCCAGGCCACGAGCAAACTCACTATTAAAGCAATTATTTTTTATTTTAGCTTCTCCTGTGGTTGTGGTTCACAGGCAATGCAGCAGCTGACAGTGGACTCAAGCTGCACCACATGTTAGTTACAAAATATTATTAGTATCTAATTTTAAATTAGGAGCCCTGCCATGGCAAAAAAAAAAAAAAAAAAAAAAAGAAAAAAGAAAAAAAAAAAAGATTTTTTGTTCTCACTTAGTGGAAGGTGAAATATTCATGCAATATTTTTATTTTCCAGCACACTCACTGCAAATACAAATGGAAATATTTGTGTAAATACTTGTGCAGTGAGTGTGTGTGGTTAATGAGTGTTGGCAAATGGGCTCCACCATAAAACAATCACAGAAACACAGAATCACTGAGGCTGGAAAAAACCTCCCAGACCACTGAGTCCAACCTGTGCCTGGTCCCCACCTTGTCACCAGCCCAGAGCATTGAGAGCCACATCCAGAATTTTCCCTGGACACCTCCAAGGATGGAGACTCCACCATCTCTCCCAGCAACTCCTTGCAGTGCCTGACCATCCTTTCAGTGAACATATTCCTCTTGATGTCCAACCTGAAGCCCCCAAGAGCTCCATGCTGTTTATTTTCTCTCTCTAATCTCAACAGTCTGACCCAGAGCTGCTGCCATGGACAGTCTGGGACACAAGACAGGTCCCTGGTTCTATCCCTAATCTTTTAATTTAAAGGTCAGGAATCTGCAGTCTGCCCATCAAATGAAAGCTGCCCTGAAGGAGAATGCTGGGAAGGCTGCAGGTCAGTTTAGATTTGCTCACAGACAATCCTGGACTGGCATATTTCCCTGTTTTGTAAGATCTGCAGTTGGAAAATGTTATGGCTTCAGCATGTAAGGAGTTATTCAGCATCCAAGGCAAGGAAATGTCACAGAATGAAGCCTGGGATCTGAGTGAGAAATAAAGCAAAAACACTGCCATAAAAATAGAAGGAGCAATAGTTTTCCACGTTGCATCTTTGGAAAAGATTAATTGGTTTGGCTGCTGTTGTGAAAGCCCCGATACAGCACAAGGCTCCAGCCAACTTCTGAACTCAACAGAGCCACAGAAGGGCTGGGTGCTGAATAACTTTGAAGAGCTCAACATCAAACCAGCCTCAACTTGAATTTGACAAACATCCCAAACCAAACCCAAACAATGCTGCTGAGTGAATGATTCAGGGCATTGGTAGGACCCTCCACATTTCATGTGGAGCAGTGGGAAGGCTGATGATGAAGTGCAGTGGAATACCTCCTCCCAGGCCAGAGCTGAATCACAGAAAATAAACAAGGAAAACATATTTGTCCCTGGTTTGGCAGATTTAAAACCACCCTGTTTGAGGCAGGTACGCTTTGCTGTCCCTGTTTCTTGAATGGAAACCTTCACCAGGGTGTTAAAGTTTCTGGCACACACAGATTCTGAATCACTCACAGCCTGACACTGGGAGGGAGCTCATGGAAGGCACAAAACCTCTTCCTGATATGAAAAAATTCAGAGAGGCAAAGAACCTGGCAGTTTGCTCCTTTGCTTTGCCATCTCTCTGTTCTCCCAAAGGTTTTAATCCTTGGACAACCTTTCTTCCAACACAGAAACCCTTTACAACAACTGAAAATGGGATCCAGGCCTGCTGGATTCTGGGCCTGTGCAGCAGCCTGCAGTTCCCAGGTGAAGATAAATGTTTGGCTGGGAGAATATTTACTTAAAATTGGCACTACAGATACAGGACAACTTTTTCTGCAAGTGCCTTGGGATGTTTGATTAAATGAGGAGTGTTGCAACAAAGCAAACAGTGTTCATAAGAGTGCTAATAATAGCAGTACCTGGAGTCACTGCTCCCATAAATAGAGACCAGCAGGAGATAACTCCATGCATTTACATCAGATCACCAGAATGTGTATTTGCCTTAAGCAAAAATGATATAATGAGTTTTTTATCATTATCAATGCTTGCAAGCATAGGCCGTGTGCAGCTCTTCCAGCTGTCAGGAACAGCACAGTGGATTACTGTGTCACGTGGAGGAAGGCAGAGATAACACTCACCTCCTCCCTATTGTCTCCACTGCAAAAGATCAGATCCAGTCCTGTGATGATTATCGTATTGTGAAGCTACCAAAGATAATGAAACAGCTCACTCAGGAAGTAACATTGTACATTAATCTTTGCTTTCTATATTAATCCTACATCAAAGGGAAGTCTGCCCTGGCTAATTATGAGATTCAATCCCAGAAGATCACTGTTGCACCCAGGCTATTCTGACTTTTCCCTCCAAGCCCTTTTCCTTCTCTCAACATCTCTGGTCTGTGAGCTCTCTACTGAAGGGAGGTGATGATGCTGGGCACCTTTACAGCTGTCACTTGCAGGGGAGTGGCACACATTTTAGTGTGTGTATTTATTGTCTTCTGTGGCTCATGCAGGAACCAAAATTACAAGCTCCTGAATGAGGATGGAACAGCAAACAGGATTTGATCTAAATCTGGACCTGGAAAGAATGAAGATTAGTGAGATGTAGGTGGGTTTGGATGCACCTTTGTGTCCTAAATTTTACTGACCACAGAAGAGAGAACAAAGATTGAACAGACAGAGTGAAAGACACAAATGCTATTGGGTATTGATGGAACAATTTGTTCTCCCAGAGTCCCTAATTCCCAGGTAAGCCATCCTGCCATCACACCACAGGGTTTCCTTGTGCCTACCAGCAAACCCGCTGAGGAGATTTTCCCCTTATGGAAATTCAGTCTGGGTTTTCCCAGATGCAGTGGTGGTGCACTTGGCAGCCAAGTGATGGAAAGGATTATTTTGGCCTTAAAACTTCCCTTAGTTCTGCACTCATTGACATTATTGATATGACCAGGCCCTAAACTCTTCTTTCTTTAAGAGTGACTGCTGTAGTGCAGTGGAGGAAGAAAGAAATAATATTTATTTCACCTGAGGCTCAAGCTCTTTTGTTTTAGCAAGTCCCAGTCAATGTAAAATACCACGGGTTTTCTGATTTTTCCACTACTTTACCTTTCCTCCTCACATGCAGTTTTCTCCTTCCTCCCTCCTTTCCCATCCCTTCTGCATCCTTTCTTCTTCCCTTTCATTTCTCTTCAGGTTTTTCTTTTCATTGCCCATTTCTCCTCACTGCTCTTCTGCCCTCCAACCTCACAACAACTCAAATTCCCAGAGAAGTCCCTAGTCCTCTCCTAACCTGAGGCATACAATCATTAGCTGAAAATGAATATTTTTGCTGCTCTGTGTTGGCACAGTAACGGGGAAACCTCCATCTCTGCCCTGCTGGGGGAGCAGCCACCACAGCTCACCCGCCTTGGAGGAGCTCCAGATTTATGGATTAGCTGCTGCTAAACACAGGGTGGATGGAAATCTCTGCTGGGAAGTGAGGAAACAAGAAGAAATCTGCCTTCTCAGCCGGGCTCAAGGTTCCTCTTTGCACTTTGAGATCTGCCACAATGTCAGGACAGAAGGGCTCAGTCTAATCCTTGGTCCAGCTGCTGCTGGGATCCAGGTAGATAAAGATGAGTGAAACTGTTACTCACAGACAAAAGAGGTT
Source organism: Illadopsis cleaveri (assembly GCA_013399915.1). Taxonomy (NCBI): domain Eukaryota; kingdom Metazoa; phylum Chordata; class Aves; order Passeriformes; family Timaliidae; genus Illadopsis; species Illadopsis cleaveri. The sequence goes on from VXBB01023173.1 coordinate 59,508, forward strand.
CTTGTGGTATTTAACATCCTTTATCACTTGGAAGTTGTGTGTGGTGGCACTGAGAGATGGTTCAAGGGATCTCAGCTGGGAGATGGGATGTGTGGGGTGACCAGGGCTCCCAGCCAGGCACAGGCACTGCAGAATCTGTGTAGCAGGATGCCACACTCAGGTCCATATGCAGGAGGATTGGACCCACAGAAGGAACGAGGCAGGCAGCAGCAGTTCAGGGGAAAGCTAATGATACTTTATTCTAAATTCTTCTTCTACTTTCTCTTCTTTATCAACAATCCGACTCCATATATACAGTTTGTACAAAGGCAAGAGATTGGTCATTTAGGTCACCACCTCTTCAACCTGGATGGTGAACACCACCATCAATCACATTCTCCTCCCAAAGGAGAAATATGAAAACATCTCTAAAAATATACCTTGTTGATGTTGAGCTGCGTGAGAATCTGCTTGCAAGATTCCAAACAAAGAAAACCAAGAAAGCTGAGGGCAGCACCTCCATGTGAGAGGCTCAGTGACCCACTTGGACTTTTGGCTGTGACTAAGGGGGGAAGAGGTTCCCTCACTCAGTTCAAAACCATTTTTTCAGGAAGAGATGGGGAACTTTCACAGCAACCAAAGCATGGACTTAAACAGTGCATTCACTTAAAAACAGAAAAGCAGTTTTCATGTTTGTTTTCCCTCATTAGAGTTTTTCCTTGCTGCTACAAACTGACTCATTAACAAATTAACATGTTTTGATTCCAGTGTGAAAGTCTTGAGATAATTGTTACAGCTATGGTCCTGGGGCTCAAGAACTGTGCTTCTAAAATGCTTTTATAGACTACAAATTGGATGCTTTTCATACAGGTTATCTAATTTTAATTACAATTTCCCCCCTGGCAAGTCTTTCTTTGCTTTGAAGTTGTTAGAGTTTTGTCATCCTTGGGGAGTGAGCAGTGTCAGATTATCATCATGTCAGATTTTATGTCCATAGAAACACTTTTTCAACAGTTCTTTTACTGAGGCAAGCTTTCATCTGTGGGAGTTTTATTGTTCTGAAAGTTATGACAAGCAGCTTAAGTGTAAGTGATGTCCTACTTGTAATGTGAAAAAAAGAAATCTCTCTAAGCATATACATCAGCCACTAAAATAAACAGCAATTACTGTCCCTACAGACACAATTGTGGAAAGTAAAAATAAGACATTCTTTTCAATTCCCTATTTTTTTCCTCAAGTAATCATTTGCCATTTTCAAGTGATATTTTGTCTGCCTGAGTCATCAGTGGGTGGGAAGAAGGGAAGGAGAAGCAAAGGAACACTGAAATGAGATAATCTCTCAGAAAACGACCCACTGAAGGTGCAACATCTGTCCACCAAGCTCTGACAAGGCTCCCCTGAGCTCCAATAGGAGTTTTGTCCACCAGGCTGCTGCTGGTTGCATTTCACATGACTAATTGCACAAGACTCAGCATTCTGCTTTCATCAGGAGCAGATATGGTCCCTCCCTGGGCTGCATGAGAGGCCTGCCGCCCATATATAACATGTAATCTCTTGCTCTTTATTGCCAAGATGTTTATTGATGTTTGCCAAAGCCAAGGAAAAGAAGGATCTCCTTATGAAGGGTTGATTTGTTTGTGTTTGGAGCCTGGGGCACTATGTCCAAGGGATAAGATGTTGGATTTTAAGTGTATCAGCCAGGTCTGTGTCAGGGATTTTTTTTCTTCTTTTTTTTTGACAGAATTTTCTTGAGGAAGCTGTCTGGGTTTGCAGAGCCAATAAACAGCAGTGCTGGCATGACAAGGCTCTGCATCCCAGATTTGATGGGCTGCCACCACCTTCACTGCTGTAAAGCTCTCACAACTGCGAGAAAACAACCAGCAGATCAAGGATGCTTAAACTAATCTGAGTGTACAGACCTTTAGCCTGCATAGTTTTAAGGCAGCAAGAGATACAAGAGCAAATAGTTCATAAAAATAAACAAGCAAACACAAAGCTTGAGGAGTTTGCTGGGGAACATGAAAACAAAGTGTATGGGGGAGTGGAAGATGTGTGCAGGTTCCTCTCTCATCTCTGACATTCCTGAGCTAACAAACAACAGTCAGCCCAAGCAGAATCCAAAAGTGACTAGGAGAAAAAAAGTCCTGTAGGATCACTGCTCAAAACCAAAATTGCCATTGTCTTCATGGGCATTTCTAATGATGTAAGATCCTATGAAAATTTCAGGTTTGGCCTCCCTTTCTTGACCCCCAAAGACCCTTTTTTCATGCAAGACATCTTAGATACTGTTCACTGGAATTAAGTCAGGCATTTTCAATTGAAGAAGATCAGAGGAATTAGCCTGAGTTGATTGAAACCCCTCTCAAATTTATGTAGTTCTTTAGAATCACTTGAATTCAAGTTGCAGCTTCAGCCCAAGTTTTGCAGGTAGAAAAAAGATGGTTTTTTCTGTCATAAACAGGACCTACTTTCCTGAAATGCTGGATATTGGTCAGAGGATTGCAAATTAACAAGATCTCCTAGGAACAACAACAACAATGGCAAATGTTTAAATAAAATTAATAAATGGAGTTGATATTTTCTGATCTTTCTCATCTGATGCTATTTTAGGTAACTGCTGACATTAAAAGAACTATTCTAGATTTATTCCTGGAGCTCAATTTACAATTGATTTCTGATTTTTAATAGTAAAGGAAGTAATAAAGAAGACACAGATCTTCATGACCACTAATGATTCAAGGGATTCCCCAATCTTCAGGAAGGCAAATTGGAAGAATAGATCTTGGAGCTGCAAGTGGAGTCACAGAAAAACAGGTTCAGTTACTCTGGGCTAAGTGAGTGTAAAAGAGTGTCAAATCTGTGAGAATGTGAGGTGGCCAAAATGCCTCAGTTCTTTCAGATGAGTGTTACTTGCCTTTCACCAGCTGTTCAAGTGTCACAAGAGCTGGTTTCCCTCTCAGGAGAAGGTCTGGCAGAGCCTGATGAGCACTTCCAAAGGGAGATTAACAAACATCAAAGTAGAGCTCGCCCTTAAAATATGTGAGGATATCAGAGTTTTCATGGCAAGGATTTCAATGACTCAGGTTCTTTGCAGGTTTGTCCACAGTGTCCTCCTTTTAACCCTTTCCTCTGAGTGGGCTGTTCCAATCAAGGAGAAATGCACCTAATTCTGAGCTGCAGGAAGCTCAAAACCCCAGTTATTCTCCTGTGTCTTTCCCAGGGCAGCAAATTTGAGGATTTTGGGGGTCAGAAACACAAATTTTGGTGTTTTCAGGGGTCCAGGCCCCCAAACAGACCTGCAGCCCTCAGGGGATGCTCCTGGTCCTGTGGACTCCAAAGGGAGGAATGTGACAGACACTCCATTTACAGCCTTCTGGAGCAAGTCCCATCATCCTGCTTCTCCCCAAAGGAGGGACATGGAGGGACATTTCCAGGGAATCCCAGCATCTGCTTCCTCACAGAGATCCCTGACAGACAAGCTGGTGCTAAACACTCCTAATTATGAACCCAACTGACTGTATACATGTCATGACCCACAGCTGTGCCAAAAATACAACAGAAAAAAAAAAACAAAACCTCTGACCATCCTTCTGCATCTACACTGAGACTCGTGTCCTGCACTTCTGTCCCCTCCACTCACTGACACTGAAGTAAAGAGGGAAAAAAAAAAAAAAGAAATCCTGTAAAGTCAATCTTCCCTGCATTTGTTCATTAAAATATGGTCAGCCTCCATGAGAGTTTTATTTGGAACAAAAGGACTGTTAGAGAATTAGTCACAGCCTGGGAGGCAGGAGAGGGCATTGTTTTATGGAGACAAGAAAGGCTTTGGGGAGCAGATGATTCTAATTTACCTTCTTGACTTTATTCAGCCACTTTTAAATAGATTTCTCTTCATGTGGACTGCAGTGTTTATGGCTGTCAAGAGGAGGGAGTCTCACTTTTAACCCCTGCAAAAGAACAAGGCTAAGAAATAAATCCTGCTGAATTCTGCCTCTTGCTTGGTTAGCAAAGATTTCAGCTCAGGTGACCTTCTCCAGGGAACACCAACTAACATCAAGAATTCCCTGTGAAACCTAAGTGGGGGGTGTTCTTGCACTTAAAATAAAATCAAAAGATCTCTGTTTCAAAGTTAAGTTCTTTTAATTTAGGTATTTAATTAAACTATACTATTAAAATTACTCATTTTAAAACTTTCATGCATTAAAATATTTTAATTCACTTCTATTTATAGGTTTATGTTCTGCTCTGAGATGCAAAATTTTGGCGGCTAGAGTTTGAACTTTTCAGCCTATTTGGAGTGGGATTTTGCTTAATATAACTCAGAAAGATTTCAGGGCAGGGAAATCAAGTTTTTTACCTGTTGAAGTTAAAAAACATCTTTTGAGAAAACTTCTGGGTTGAATTTATAGCTTAAAATTCAACTCTGAAAGAAAATAAAAATCACCTTTTATTCTTTCATTTATTAAAATTGCGATATAAAACCTTTCTGCATTTATATGTGTATATATTTATTTAATGTACATTCTCCTTAAATTCTGCCTTAGTTTCCTTAGTTTCTTTCTGATTCCTTAGATCCTAACTTGAAAGAAAATGGTAAAAGAGAAACTCACTGAACGGTGACCTCTCATAATCTCACATTTTAAAAGAGGAAAGCTGAACAAGCAGAAGAAAAGGTGTTTTACTCTGTTTTCAAAGCTTTGTTTTGGCAACCTCCTGCAAAACTCCAATGCCTGAAGAAATGTTTGAATGAGAGAGACCTTTGCTGAAATGCAACAGTTACATTTAAGCTGTTCTTTGCCTACCAAAACATTTTATGCAGACCTGCAAGACCTTCCCAGAGATAAATCCCACACCTTTCATTTTCATACATGTAAAATAATTTTTTTTTTAAAAAGAAATTACTTAAGTAAATCTTCCTGCTTTAAAAGTTCACAGAAGGATGAAAAGGAAAAAAAAAAATATATATATATCTATATATCTCCCAATTGAAAAGAGTGCACATGTAAATAGATTTCTCTCTTCCTCACAAAAACACATCCCTCATGCAAACACATATTTGGATTGGCTCCGTCCCTCATCCATTTCCAATCACAGAAGCCACCACTCCTCCCAATAGCCACCAAAGGCATGAACACAGCAGCTCTAACAACTGCTGCCAGGGAGAAACAATTTAATGAAAACGTGGCAATGTATTTTTAGAGCTTCATAATGCAACTCCTCAACTGGAAATGAGAGGGGGGAAGAAGAAAAAAAAAGCATCTCGTGACCGTGGGTTTGATGGAGCCCACCAAGAAAATGCTGTGCAGAGGATGGTTTGAGAAGCATTATATCATCCTGGGATCCACCAGAAAGCAGCTCACCAAATGTCACAAATTAAGGCAAGTCAATTTGGAAGGGCAAAAATATCACTCCTCGTTAGTGCAGTGCTGATGGGCTCCTCAGTGATGAGCCAAACAAGCACACACACAATCGCTTTAGTTTCCAGTAATGTCATTCAAATTAAGATTGTTCAGGGGATGTTCTAAACCAGTGCTGAGGTATTGGCTTGTGCTGCTGCTTTGGAAATGACTGAAGGAACAGGAAAATGCAGTTCACAGTATTTTTTCTAAAGATTTAAGGAAAAAGACTGGGCTACCCCGTGGTTTTTTGTCATTTGGAAATGAAGAGCAATTATACATGTTGCTGAGTTTTTGCCATTTTACCTGTGACCCACCTCAGTTTTGCCTGAACTCTTCTTAATCAAATGTGACAGAAGGTCAGATAAACAGCAATTTAAATTCCTCCAGTTTTTGTGAAAACATTTGGGTAGGTACAGGAGGAAGGCCCCTGCAAATACCCAGCCCAACCACAGGAAAATCTTCATTTAGAGCTTGCCTTTTACAGATACAAAATTAAATCAATCGTGAAATATGAACCCAAAAAAAAAAATCTTTGTTAGTCCCGGTGCTCGTGCTGTATCTTGTATTTTTTTCCCATTGTCTCCTAGTTTTCTGCCTTGGCTACAGTGATAATTCCCTATCCCCAGTGCCCTCATTGGGTGCCTGGAAAGCCAGAAGGGAGACCTGTCCTTCAGCCCTGGTTGTGATAAAGAGAGTTTTGATAAGAGTCCTCAAAAATCTTCCTTAAAGTAGCCAAAAAGCAGGAACTGTAACACTGCAGTGTTAACTCCATCAGGTTTGCTCCTCCATGAGCTACCACATCCCGTGGCTGTTCTGAGAATGAGCTCCCTGGGCTCTCCCAGTTGTAAACTCAGCACTTAGGTTTGGTCTGGGAATTATTTGAAATCCACCCAGTTGCTGCTCCTGTGACCCTGAACCCAAACATTTCCCATGCACTTTCTCCCCCAAAGGAAGCATTGCTGGCATTTTTACACTACATCGCTTCAGCTGTTTCAAAACCACAAAATTCTTCATTTAAAATCTAGATCTGCATATCCCTGCAGACTGCTTTTGGACCAGTATTTAACACCTAGTGGCTTGCCCTTTCCATGCTGTCTGGGCTTGGTGACCTCCCATCTGCACATGCCAAGGAAGGCCCTTCTGACATCAAAACATTACTCAAGAAAATTCCTTTCAACAGCAGGTACTTTACTGACCTAGATCAAGTTGCTTGAGATGTCAAAGCCCTGAAAAAAAAAAAGAAAAGAAAAGAAAAAAAAAGCTAAAATTGGCCTAAATGACTTCAGGCATAAAATCTGACCAAAGGAATTATGTCAGATGCTATAAACAGAGAGGAAAGCATGTAGGGAATATGAGGGATCAAAGGGAAAATCAAGTTAGTGTGATGTTTTGTTTTCTCCCAGCTAAAAATGATGCTCCTACTTGTTCTGATGTGGAAGGAAGCAACGGCTGTTGGCTGCCACACAGCTGGCTACAGAATGCTTTCATGAATGTTTTAAGAAGGAAAACCAAAAATGTGTTGACTGGAACGCTCCATGCAATTCTGGGCTTCATTTAAACTCCTGAGTCTTTCAGTAACAGGAATTACAGATTTCCTCAGGGCTTTCTTGGAAGCAAGGCTTTGCCCAGCAGAGTCTCGGTGGAAAAGCACATGAGCAAATCCCAGTGAGGTACCAGGGAAGGGACTGACCTGGCCCACACCCCAGCACCTGTGCTGTCATGGGGGGGGTCATTGCTATGCTTCCAAAATTCCCTCTTGCCTTCATATCAAAGGTGAGGAGGGCAGAAGGATCTGTAAAGGGCAAATATCTGTCAAAATAGGGACTGGTCCAACACTTTCAGTCTTGAATTAACTCATATGTTAACAGACATAGAGCTTTTAAGGAAAACCTTCCTCACTGAAATCCATGCTGGTTTTTGACCTCAAAACCCTCCATCTATTCCAGCACCAAAAGCAGTGGCCTGACTTTTACAGGCACTGAACAGCTGAAGCACATTATCCCCTTCAAAGCAGCCTGGCCCTGCTCTCCACAGCCCGGGCTTGGGCGGGCAGGTGTCGAATCCAATCCCTTCACCCCGGCAGGGAGGGACTTTCCTGCCCTGCAGATTCACATCCAGGCACTTGAGAAAGGTCACATTTGCTCCATCCTTCTGTGGTCAGAGGCTGCAGCAGCAGGACACAGCTGGGCCCCGAGTCCAGACAGCTTCATTTCGAGACAGCCTGGACAAATGTGAAGCAGCATCTGCACTGGCACCTCTGCCAGGAACCCACTCAAACCAAACACTGGAACAGGTCCAGATAACAAAGGGTACAAATCTTAGACAGTGTAAAAATACTGACTTGCTGAAGAGTATTGTAAAGTTCATTTTTTGGGTGTATTTGGCCAGCAGCACCAGTGCCTGCAGTTTCCCCAAATGGGCACTTTAACACAGCTTTGCCAAAGAAGGTTTTTTAATTGGTTATTCATGATGAAAATGTTACAGTGAGCTGAGAGTGCCCCACAGGATGGAGACTTAGAAACCCAGTTATTTTTGTAATGGACATAAATAATCCTCTCGACAGTACCCTGGAAAACTCTCCCAGCATGGTGTGCTGGCTCTCCAAACCTTGCCACCAGAGGATACAGAGACTGCAGAGGGAAACAATGAAACTGTGAACGTCCTAGAATAAAAGGAGCATCACCCTTTCTAGAATGCAAAACTTAAGAAATCATAGAGAGGGAAGCAGAAAAATCTAATAGAATATCAGCTAATAGATGGATCCAGGGCTCCTTGATTAAACCTGGAGTGCTGGAGGCCCCTGTGTCATGGGGACCCCCTTGCCAGGTGGTTTGCAAAGTTTCCAGGTGGAAATTGGAACTCTGGTTAGTACCAAGGCTGTACTCAGCCAGGAGAGGTGAGTGAGCCATGAACCAGCACCGTGTTGGATGTCTGCAGAGGAAATGACAGGAGCAGAAAGCAAAAATGTGACTCCTTCCAACCCTCTTGGAACTCTAGAAAGTTTACAAAGAACATAGAATGGAAGCAACTCCACACTGAATTCTAACAGCATCTGTAGATCTTTACATGCCCTAAATGCCATCTTTACATGCCGTAAACCCCCTCAAAAGTGAATGAAGCAGCATCACACCTTTCCCTAGGGATGAGCAGCCCATGGATGATGGATTTAAAGTGCTCTGCACAGGTACTGTGACACCAAGGCAGGGCTAATCAGAGCCAAGCCTTGGATCACTGAAACCACCTCAGCCCAAGGAGTAACAGGATTTTCTGCTTTCCAGTTTCCAGTTGCTGAGCTCATTCCTAACGCTTGCAGAGTCACAGTGCTGTTCCCATTAAAAAGAAAACAAATGGATTCACTTAAATTGAAATATAAAATCCTTCCCTCGACATTGTTGCTGGTGCTGCCCTCTTTGACTGAATTATTTCCCAGTCTCCTGACAGTCCTTAAGGAAGTGCTTAAAGCCTGAGTCTGTGTAACACCCACTGTGAGGAAGGGGTCACCCAAACTCCTATCTCCTACTGCTCAATTTAGTTAAGAAGAAAAAAAGCCTGTGCTCATATTCCAACACATGTTTCTGCTTTTAGATCTCTGGGAACTTTATGTGGGGGGGTTTTTTTTGGGGTTGTTTTTTTTCCATCTGTTCTCAGAGCAAATGTCAGTGCAAAGTCCAGCGAGGTCCTCATGGGCACAAGGAAACCCCAGACCTGCACGTGGGGGACAGTGCTGGCAGTGGGTGGCTGTGCAGGACTGCCCCAGAGCCACCACTCCTGCAAGGCCAGGACTAATTCCAGGCTTAGCTTAATTGCTGGCTTAGCTCCCAGCTCTGCTAACACAGGGTTTGGACACAGGTAACAGTGACAGGAGGACTGTGCCAGGCAGTTTCCTCTCTGGAGACCCCAAGGGGGGACCAGGGGGTGACTTGCAGCTTTGCAGGGACATTTCCAGCCCAGCCTTCACTGCAGGCACTTCCCTCCCCCAGGCTGCTCCTCACGCCTGCATTTGCCACACCAGCACACTCAGCATCCACACCTGATGAACAGGTTTTCTTCTCCTGCATAGTTTCAATACCCAGATGTGTGTGAAACTGCAATTTATTTAGTTCTACCTTTACAGAAATTGTAACAGAGAAGAAATTGCTGCAGACCAATGTGGTCTCAATTTTTTCTGCTATTTTCTTTTATTCACCTGCTGTCTGGGACCTGCCTCTGGGGTGGGAACAATCTTTTTGTTCTATGTGTTGTCCAGCTCTCTCAAAGTAGAGTTCCTAAATGTTACAATGAATAAATGATCCAGACTAATTAATTTGGAATCCAGACCTTTTCATGAGCATCTCTGAGATGGGCTGATTTTTTTGCTGCTGCTGAGTGATAGAGATGGGCGAGTTGCTTCAGAAGCTGTTACACTCTGCTGGCACTGAAATCATATATAATTTCAGGCTGCCTAAAGCCTCTATATTCAGTTTTCATCTGCTTCTGCCCCAAGCATGGACACAACTTTTTAAACTGGACATGAAAACATCCGCAGCTGCTTCATCTGAAGCAACAGCCAGTGCTTTTTGTGTCACCAAAATGGCATAAACCCAATATAAACAGGAATAGGAAAATACTTTTGAGTGTTCTGCATTTTACAGCTTCCATTAAAATGAATGAAAATGAGATCTAAGGGTTCCAGAAACAAATCAGCACTAGAGAGCTTAGAAATGACACCTTAAAAAATTAAAATACTCAAAGCACATGAGAAAATAATTTTTTCAAAGGAGATTTAATGAACTCTGACAGTTATTTGTATAATGTTTGTTATGTGGCATCACTAAGATTTTTCTACTGGTGAAGGTTAGATGAAAGTGTTTTGACAGCTCTCACTAGAGGGATGATATTTAATATAGAACAGTTTGCAAAACAGTATCAGGACCTGGAAATACCTTTTTGGTTAGTCATGGTCACCTCCAGCCCTGTGAAGAAGAAGAAAAAAAAAATCCTAAATTCTGTAATTTCTGCTTTTAGCAGCTCATCTCACAAAGAAAAAGTGACCTGAGATTTTTAAATATACCTCTTTAAGGCAAAATGCTGTGTCCAAACATTAAATTTCTTGCCTTACATGAACTGAGGTCTTGAAAATGAGAAAGCCCAGAATGGAATCTGAGGTTGGCTTTTCAGTGAAGGCTAATCAGCAAAATGGAAAAATCTCTGAAATTTGGGAAGGCTCAAACCTGAAGTCTCATCCTCAGCCCTGTCCAGAGAAAGAATTGCAGCATACAACTAGTGCCACCCAAACTCCAGCTGTGGAGACTGGGGCTCTGCAAGCTCATTTTCACCCCTCCTGAAGAGCTTCATCCCCAATTCCCAAATAAAGAAACCCTAATGGGAACTGCATGGAAATAAAGCAAAGTGAACATAAGGAAAAGTGGGAAAAGAGCTCTGCAGTTCTCTGGGGCTCCTTCTGAGAAGGTTCTCCATGCACAAAGGTGAATCCCACAATGTTTATGCTGCTTTCTATCAAGTTTGGGATTTTTTTCTTCACGCTCAGAGGTGGCTCCTGTGGGATTCCCAATAGCCTGAGTGTGATTTTCCTTCTGGGAATTCTGTACCTATAGAGCAAAAAAGTAAAAGGCTCAGCCAGGCAGAAGCTTTAGACACACAACTCCCACTAACCCACGTGGGAACTGTTTGTCCACGTTGGTCCCTCAGGGAGCACAAGGATGTGTTTGTGTGTTTTGAGGGATCCCATAGAACACAGTGGCACTTTCAAAACTGTTCTCCTCTGAATTTCTTTTTGTTTTTTAAAAACCCCATCTATTTAACTTTGTTAACTTATTTAACATCTTATTTAACTTTGTTATCTTTGTAACAAAGTGACCTTTTTTCCCACCCAAGCAGGCAGCTACAGCTNCGTTCTCCTCTGAATTTCTTTTTTTTAAAAAAACCCATCTATTTAATAAAATTGCTTTGTAACAAAGTGAACTTTTTTTCCACCCAAGCAGGCAGCTACAGCTCTAAAAGGATTTTAGATTTCCTCCTAGAAAAAAAAAAAAAAAAATTGTATTTCTTGAAGAAAAATTATGAAAGAAAATTCTTAGAAGAATTCAGTGTTAGCTGAAAGATTTCAGCCAACAAGAAATTTTGATGATAACCTGCATGTGCTAACTCCAGCCTTCAATACACTTAATTTTTGGTCCTTCAAGCCGTGGTGTGTGGAAGGTTTTCAGCTTGTGCTGCTGTGACTGCGTGGGGACAGACAGCAGGAGGGAGCTGAGTCCTCATCTGCTCCTGGCTGCTGGCACCCACTGCTGCTCAGCAGCCTCCACGGGCTCTCCCCAAATTCCATTTTTCACACCCTCCCAACAGCATTAAGGATGACAAGACAGAAGAAAAACAGAGTGAGAAAAACAATAGCAATCAAACTTGTGAAAAATCAGGAGGCGACAGTTTAAAAATTATTCATAACTGCAGGCTTGTTTTGTTACAGCTGAGCTGTGTCTCACAGAATGTGGGAGAAGGGATTTGTCGGGAGAAGTAAAGGACTAACAACATTTAGAAAAAAAAAAATATATTTGTCATTGGGAGCTACTCTTCAACTTCAAAGCATCTTTAGTCTCTTGAAAGGATTTACATTTGAGCTGAAGGGAATTTAGGTAATGGGCAGCTCTGAGAGACATCCCCTCTAGCAGAGTTTTCACATATCACACAGCAAAGGAAACAATTCCTATTGAGTTTCACGGGGTGATTTATCATCTCGCCTCTCCAAGCCTCTCACTGGCTCTTTAACATTCACTGCACACTTGGTGAAAATGTCGAGAAAATGATGGAGCTGACAAATGGTCCCCCTGTCCTGTCTGGAGCTGGTACCGTGCCCGCAGCCTCTTCCAAAACCAAACATAGATGAAGTGATTCCCAGTTTCCCATGAAGTCACATCAGTGCTGTTGGTGCCATTTTCCAAGCACAGGAGCACAGGCATGGGGTTTATAGGAACTGGAGGAAAAGATACAGGGATTTTAGGACACAGGGATGTCCCAAGGAAGGAAACAAAACACTGAAAATACTCTTTTTAAATACAAGTCCAGAGTTTTTGCCAAAAGGAATGTCTGAGTCAGAGCCCAGATTTCTACCAGCTAAATTACATTTCAACAGCAGCTGTTGGGGATATTAGAGGGGATCTCAAAATAAAACATGGAGTCAAACTTATCCATACAATGGGAAGGAAATCTAGAGGACACAGCTCCCCAACCTCCCATCCAGACTTCTTATCTTGGCTTGCACCACATAAGTGTTTAACCAGAATGAAACTCCTCACAAGTACAAAACCAAGTGGCACCATGTAACAAACCCAAAAAGCTGCTTTTAGAAACATCATCATGAGATTTTTTTTTTTTTT
>VXBB01023173.1:72287-92079 GCA_013399915.1 Illadopsis cleaveri
TTTTTTTTTTTTTTTTAATATAGAATATTTATCCTTATAGGAAAGCAGGGCCTAGATTTAATTTTAGGCTACTGGCCAGGTGCTGACCTGATGTAAATTCAAGATGTGCTCACTTCAAAGACCTTACTCCGAGTTACAATCCTGAATATAAAATTAGAATCAGTGTGATTTGTGGTTAATCATTTCACCTCTGAGTGCTCTTATGGAACGATGTCGTTCTTCTGCCTCACAGTTTATGGATCAGATAAAAGGTGCTATAAAAATACATTTCAGAAGATTTACTGCAGTGATACACAATTTTCTGCCAACTCTTTCTTCTCAGCTGACAGAACTCTCTTTACTTAGCAAAAAATCACCTGAAGAGAAGCCTCTGAAGTAGAAACTATTCACTGTTTTAGTGAATATTCACTGAAAACCTGAAGATATGTGTGTACTGATAGTTTTATCCCAATTTCAAAGCTGTGTTATTGGTCACTGGGATTTTCTGGCTGGAGGACAAGGGGATCTTTAAGCACTTTTAGGCTGCCCTGCAGTGGTGTCTGAGTGTCTGCTCCTGCCCCATGCCAAAAGCTGGGCAATTTGGGGTGATTTTTCCTCCCATCTCCACTGCTGCCCACCTTTCTCATGGGCGGATCATGATTTACTCTGGGATTCTTTAATATCTTATGTGCCCAGACACAAAGTTTTAAAACGCTTTACAAGCTCAAATGAAGGCTCATTATGTAAAGTAAGGAGAGAGCAAATTAAAAAGTCAATCCATATTTCTCCTACATTTTTAGAACCACCGATTCCCTGTCATCTGACTAACTTCAGGGTTTTCAGTGGTCCTGGGAAGGGTCAGAAACCTACTTTCCAGGAAACTTAAAATTTGATGGGTTCTTAGCTGAACCAGAAAGCAGCAGACATTTTCAGCCCTCGACTTCCTCCGAAGGAATGCCAAAAGGCAACTTTTTCCCAGCTACTGTTTCCACCAGCACCCACAATTATTTGTGTGAAGCGCTCCGAAAAAACCAGCCGGCTTTAATGTGACTTAAACGCTTAAGTGTTTAAATATTGCAGATTAATTCTTGTGGCTTAATACCAGATTAAAAATAAATGTGCTCTTTGTGGTGCTCCTTGTGTGTGACAAAGACTGGTTCGAGTCTTCCTCGGCTCTTTTGTTTCTCGTTGCTTGTAGATAGCGCTCAGAAAAACACATTCCCAGTGGCCCCATAGACTTAAATATCCTTTTGAAACGGAGGATTCCCTCCTCCTTTATAGCCCGGGGCGAATCTAAGTGATAATGTGAAATACCTGCACAGAAACTGGCATCTTTGCTCTCACTAAACTGCGTCTTGCACCTGAGGGCAAAACAGAGGTGTGTGAGCAATGCAGAGCACTTTGGCACGGATTTGAGGTTTCAGCCTCATCATGTGATGAGAGCTATTGATTCATGAGGGCAAATTAACTCTCTCCGCTCCAGAATGACACCTCCTGAGCACCGGGACGCTAATTCTGGGTTTAGGACCAGGGATGGGTAGAGGGATGGACAGGGAAGCTGCTGAGCTTGCCCGCAGGGTTGGAGAGTGGGAAAGGGGCTCTTCTGCACATCCTTGGGAGTTGTGCTTAACTCTCATCTGGGACAGAGGGTGAAAACACCGTTTAATTTGAATTTACATCCAGGCCTTGTCTTACATTGCTGTGGTGTGCGTTGATGCCTTGGGAAGGCTGACCTGAAACAGAGACTGGGCAGAGCTGGAGAATGAAGTAGAGATTTATTGAAAGGCCTTTAGGATACACCTTGGGCAGGACAAGAGCCTGGACAGGGCTACACCCAGGGCGGACTAAGAATGGTCACAAAATGGCCACAAAATGACTGATCAGTCACGCTGTCTCACACTTTTATAAGTTTTGGTCCATTTGCAGATTGGGGTTTCATTGTCCAATTCCAGCTCCAGGCTGTCAGGTCCCATCCTGCTTGTTCCTCCCTTCAGCCACCCTTGTTTGTGCTGTTGGGGCTGAAAGGTGTCCTTGGTGTGCAGCAGGAAAAGGATTTGTTTTGTGTCCCTGCTGTGTGCAGAGCTGAGTGACACTGACTGTGAGCTCAGAGCTGCACCCCTGGGCAGCACAGAATGTGAAATACAGGAAAGCTCAAACTTAAGGCATCGCTATGACCAGAGTGTCCCGCTCAAGGCTCCTCTGCTGATAGCTGGGGACAGAGGAACACACGGCCTTTGGGAGGTGGTGGCACAACTGATGCTGTGAACTGGAGATTTAGAGGAAAAAAGCGCCTTGGGCAGGTCCTTGCCAGGTCCGTGCCCTCCTGCCCATGGCTGCAGAGGTTTCTGGCACAGGTTTGGTTTAGCTCAGGGGAAAAACCCAACAAAACAACGGCATGGATAGAAAATTGAGAAATAACGAGAGTCTTGGGTAAAACCTACACTCTAAATCGGTGCTTCTGCTCCAGTTCCCTCACTGCAACTCTGGAAGCACCTGATGGAGATAATCTGCGGGGGCTGTGTAAGACTCCTGCAAGGCAAAAGAGATTTTCTGCTGGCTTTCAGCCTCCTTTAGGTGTCCCTGTCCATGGCAGGGCATTGAAACTAGACGATCTTTAAGGTCCTTTCCAACCGAAAGCATTCTATGATTCTACGATTTTATTTCAGCTGCCAGGATGTGCCCGGCTGGCTGCGATGAAAATGGAACGAACAGCGAATTCAGACACGGGGCTGCGTGTGTTCCAGGGCATCCTTCGGCACAGAAATCGCCCCCTTTTCTTAGGGCCGCTGATGTGTGTGGATTTCTGAGGTCTTCCCGAAAGCATCTCAGCGTGATCCGAATGAGAAAGGCTATTTGAAGTGAGAATTCAGTGTCTGTGAAAGATAAGATCTCAATGCGGGGCTCAGGGAAGGTAGTTAAGGTGTGTTAACTCCCATGGGGCTTGAATCACCGCACTGTGGGAAGCGCTCCGAAGCCTGGGATGCCACGAAAACACCAAATCCAACGCGAGGAGAAGGAGGATTTCAGAGCAGCTGGCTTCCCTGAGACATTTCTTCATTTTCCCCAGTGGCCTAATTCATGGAGGCCTTGAGAACAGCGCAATATCGTGGGGAGTGGAAGAGGGGATTAATTCACACAGCGAAGGGATTGAGAGCAACAGGAGTGGAAAGTTGGCCACAGTGCAAAGCCCATCCGGGCTGACCTGGCAGAAAAGCAGACCTTGAATCTAAATTCAGCTCTAAATTCTCTCTCCTGCCTTGCTTTCACACCCTTTTTTCCTGCTCAGCCCTGACTACAGAGAGCAGTTTGGAGCAGAATTCCTCTTTGCTTTGGTTTTACCCAGAGGACTCAAAGGTAGATGCCAGTCCTGGATGTCTGAGCTCAGACTGGGGGGTGTTGTGCTTTCTGTGAACAAAACCAAGACACATTTCCTTTTCTTTTGCAACATAAGACAGCTTCAAATGCTGCTTAGATCCCAGTCCTCATAACCCAAGTCAACTGGTCTTTTCTTTCTTTTCTTTACGAAGTGATAATTATGACAATATGCAGCATTGTGTCTCTGTGACTTTCATATCCAACTTCAGTGTTTCTAATGTAGCTTCAGATTCATTCTTTCTCCCATCCACCCAAGAAGCAAAGGCAAAGATAATTTAGAAATCTTTAGGGCTGTTTACATTTGGAATGTTCATGGGAAAACGGCTTTGAAATGAAAATACATTTTAACAGGAATGTTATTGTTTAGTTCTGTTCTGCTAAACATGACTTAAATACACTCAGAGTTTGCGTCTTTATTTATGGATTTGATTGGCAATTTGGGAAACTACCACTGGTTATTTGAAGAGGGTGTTTATTTAGTGTTACAGTTTTGGGTCAGTTCCCCTCAAAGGAAACTTCAAGCATATAGAATGGCAAACTTGACAAATCATGTCAACACTTGGAATTGGACACTGCTTTCCATTAACTCTTGGGTAAACGAAATATATCTGCCAGGGACATTTTTTGTTAAGTGGTTATCAACATTGTGCTCTAGCAAGGAATCTTGACTGAGGCATTTTCAGCTTTAAAAAACCCCACAAATTTAAGGTAGAATAGAGATAGAAGGAATGCACTAATTTGTAGGGCAGAAGAAGTAAGGCTGAGTTTGAAAAGTTGTTTGCACATGTAAATCCAAGGCAGTGAGAGCGGGGAGGGTAAGTCTGTCCTGGATTTGAGTTCAGAGGGATTAAAGGACAGTTTCACATGGTTTGTTGTAATCAGCCAGAATCTGGCATGCACAGCACTTACATACTTCTGCAAAATCTGCTGTCTGACTCGATTCAGCTTTCAAAACCTGTCCTTAGCCCACGTGCCTCACCCTGCCATTGCATCAGCCCTGACTCCTCCACTGGTGCTGGGATGGGAAGGGATGGCTGAGTTTTGAAGTCTGCCATGCTGTGAGAATGCTCCTGGATGCCTCTCTGGGAACAGAGGGAAGAAAATGCTTCATTTCTGACCCCTGGATGTGGACCTGTGGTCAGAAAATACGCTGAACCCTGCAAGAGACATCGAGAGACATTCTGCACCCATCCTGACAGGACCCTCAAGACATCTGGACAGCCCAGAGGGCAGCAAGACCCCTGAGGACCCCAGGAGCTTTCAGGGCTAAGCAGTAGCTGAGATTGAAATGTAATTTTGGTTCATTGTTCATGTTTGTCTTGGACAGGCTGAAGAGTCCCCAGCACTGCACTGAGAACATCTCTGGCCAACGCAGCAGGGCTGAGAGCCCATCTGCAGGTACCAGCAGCAAGTGGATTTTCTAGATTTGGTTGTCATTAAATCAGCAGGAAAAGGCTGGCAAGGCTCTCAAAACTGATAGGAAATGCCTGAGTTTACTCAGTCAAGGGAGTCACTCCTGAATGCCAGTGAGCTCTGAACCCAGCCCCAGGTGATCTGACAGAACCCCACTGATCTCCAAAACGAACATGCTTTGGTGAACTCAAAAGCTACAAAGCACTGAATGATACAATTTTTTTTTTTGACAATCACAGTTCCTCTCCCCCACACACTTAACCTTGGCAAAACTCCTGAGAGCTTTGGACATTTTGTTGGAGAAGTTACTAATCCAAGAGTCTGGCTCCTGGGTCCCACCATCTCCGAGTCAGTCCCAGTTTGTCTGGGAATCTCAGCTGGAGGTTTCCCAAGAGTCTGAGATCTCTGTGGTTTCCAGCTCCATCAGAACTCAGATAATCTTTCAAACTGTGTTTTACAGCATTTAGGTACTTTCCACATCTGGCCCTGAAGCTGGAAGTGTGTGAGGCTCAGCTCCAGTAAAACATAAACTGAACTTTTATGAACCTCATAAACAAAGAATCAAATAAAACATAAAGTCTCTGTTGGTTTGCAGATTGGCCCGGTGCTTTTATTTATTTATTCATTACCCTAGCATTAAAACAGCAAAAATTATTTTAAGTTCAGTAACTTCCTGAGAAATGTGAAAAACCAAAATGATTTGGAAATAAGTGATGCAGCCACTTATTTCTTAACATCCAGCACACACCACTGCAGACATTTTCCATGTTGCTTAGTTAAACCATATTCCTGCATTTTTCTAAAAACAGCTTTATTCTGCCTTTGCCAGGGTTTTTGTAAATGATTAGAATTATAATTCAGGCAACTGTCTGTTGGAGATGGATCTTTAGGTTCTCACAGTGGTCTCTAGACTCCTGGAAATATCCATCAGATTTTGTAGGTGGAACACATATACCATGACAGGCTGCACTTCCCTCACCCATCAGGAAGGACACGTGAACAACTGCCCATAAGCAAATATTTAAACCTTTCTACAAGAGCGTCTGCAATTCAGCAAATCCTGTGCTTTTTCCTCCTAAAATCCCTTTCTGCCAGCACAATTGTTGTTTCCAGGTGCTGAGGTTTCCTACAGCTCTGTCAATATCCATTGTTTCTGGAAGTTCTGAAGGTCCCAGCATTTCCAGCTGCTAAGAACCAACACACAGAACCAAAATTAACGAATTTTCAAAAGTACAGTTTTGCTATTGACCACTCAATGGGTTTTAGAGCCCCAAAAGTTTTGTCATTTTTGCCTAAGCTCTCTGTCCTCTTCTAAGTCACCTTTCAAAATCTGACCCTTACACTGACAATTCCTGATAGGGAGTTTTCATTCATTCTTGTTTGGTTTTGCACAGAAATCCACTCCCTACAAACAATTCATTTTTTCCTTCTCTGTCACACAAAGGAGAGCATAAACCTGCAAGGCAAGGCACTCTGCACTTCCCAAATTTTTTTCCCACAGACAGGCCCAGAAGGGATTTCAAGCAGCAGCAGCTTGTCTCGTCTCTCAGCACAACGACAAATTCACAACAGATTTGCAGGAATCTGGGAGCTCTATGCCCTGGTGAACATCCCCAGCTGCCTCTTGGAATCCAGCTGGAAGTCCCAGCACTTTCTAAGGATGAAATGCGATTTAAAAATATCTAGCGCTTTTCATAGGGATGTAAAGATACCTATCATGCAAATTCTAAAAAAAAGTCCCAAAAGGAAATTGCCTGAAGTAGTTAGAGAAGCTGATGAAGTGTAATAACCGTAGAGATTTTTTCTTGCTCCCCAGCGGTTGCCTGAGCTCCTGGCAGTGCCAGGGATTTCAGCAAGGACAGGATTGCACTGGAAATCACCTGCTCTGCTGCTGGGAACAGAGACTTTGGTGTGCCCAAAAGGAGAAGGCAGCCCCAAGAGTGCCCGGGGAGCTGGGTATTGCTCAGTTTCCTGGCCAAGGCCTTAGGCATCCCTCTGAAAATCCTCCTTGATATTTAAAGCAGCGGCAAATTAGCCCAGAAATGTTGGTACAACGAGCTCTAATACAGCAGAACGTTTCTCACAGACAGGTTATAAAGAGCAGGAACGTTTTGCAAACAGACTAATCTTAGCTCATGCAAGGCTAATTTCAGTATGAAAACTGGGGGGCACCAAACCCTGTCACCACTAAATTCCATCTTGATTCAAAATGACATCTCCCAAAGAAAGATCGCAACTGACCAGAACAAACACAAGACAGTAAAATAAATAATGCTATTTCCAGGAAGGAATTTATAGTCCTGAAGTCACTTAAGAGCAGAAAGAAGGTCAGGAAGAAGGATCACATTATAAACCGAAAGCTATTCTGACCTAATGAATGGTGAGGAGACATTTTGGCCACCTCCTAGGGAGCACTGATTATGGCCACTCAGCAACCTCTCTAGGTGGTGGTTAAAACATCTTGTTTCTATTCATTAGTTCAGCGGTGTATTCATTCCACAACAGAGTTTAGGAATCCATCCCTCCTCCCCTGCAGCATCCCTGGTTTGCAAATATGTCATCCACAAGCAGAAAAAAAAAAAAAAACAAACCAAAAAAACAACCCCAAAAAACCCCACCCCAAACAAACAAACAAACAAAAAACCACCAAAATCAAAAAAATTCCAGAATTATACTTCAACACCCCAAAAACTTAATTTTTGCTCTTTTTCCCCCCCACTCCTTCCACTTTTCAAAAATTGCAGTGAAGCCTCTGTGTCTGAGAGGAGAGAGGGATGCTGAGAAAGGTGACAGCCCCCAAATGCAGGAGCAGGGCAGGAATGTGAGGCAGCAGTGGAGTCACTCCTGCTCCTTGGCCCTGCTCTAACCCTGCTCAGGACACTGGGAGGACAAAGCTGCCCAGGCTGCTGTAGGGTCAGAGGGTGCTCTTGGGGGGCTGAGAGGCTGCTGTAGGGTCAGAGGGTGCTCTCGGGGGTCTGAGAGGCTCTGGGTGCAGCTCTGGGTGGTGAGTTCTGTGTGTGTTGGAGTCAGTACAAGTGCAGAGCAGTGAATGTGTGCCACACATCCCTGCCAACACCATCCTGTGGCACAAAACTCATCCCGAGCCACTGCTCTGCCCCTTCCTGTCTCCGTCTCCTGACACACCTCACAGATTCATCCAGGGCGTCCCAACAGCGCCCTGGGGAAGGTGTTGCTCCTGTTCCCATTCCTTGTCTTGTGAGGTGAAGAAAACCTCTCTGCCTTCATGGCTATAAATCTTCTTTTTCCTTCCAGCCCCAAGGTGTCCTGGCTAGTCCCTGCTCAGTAGCTCTTGCACTAACATTTGTCATTTAGCTTAAAAATACTCCCTCCCCTTTCATCTTCCTCAGTCAAAGCCAGAGATGAACAAACCCACCTTTCACATTCATATTGCCAAGACAAACACACCAAGCTGACTCCTGCAAATAAAGGTTTTTGCATCCCACGAATAGCTCTGCTCCCGTTTGAATTAATCTCCCCCAAACCCGGGCCATCAGAGAGGTGTCCAGCATTCACAGCTGAATGTCACCAGTAGGTGACAACCTCCACCTCTCCATCATGAATAGCCCAGGACCCAGGGCTGAGCCTCCGCTGCTCCACTCCCAGCCTCAGCTCCGGGATTTCCCCGGGAAGAATGCAGACAGGCGCCAGGCAGCAGGGCACTGCTGAAAAATTCCCCAGCCCCTCAGCTGAACCTTTAGAGATGTTAAACAAGGCCTTTTGAAAATCGGCCCTGCATGGAATTATCTCCAATTTCACAGAGATTTGGGGAGCAGTATTGTTGCGCCTTGTTCCAGTCAAGCCGGCGTGTGCTGGCCGCTGTAATGGCTGCCGGGGTAGATTTAGTGCTAACACAGGCAGATGCTGCTTTTCTGATAAAAACCATGTTTTAAACAGCATGTATAACACCTTAACTGCTTGCAAACAGCAAGCAAATTATAAAATCCACATGCCTGAGATGTATCACCTTTTAAAATATATTTTTCCATGCCTGAGAACAGACGATTTCTCTTAAACCAGCAGGAAGAAAAAAAATCAGTCTCTGTAAGACCATCACAACCACATTTCCACAAGGTCAAGAGACATTTCTGTCTGCAGTACCACCTGCCTGTCACGATAAATAATTTTTGTCCTGATTTGTGAAGTTTGCTGCCGTGGGAATGAGCCCATTTGCTCCCTAATGTGTGTAAGATGTGCAGCATGACACGGAATTGGCAACACACGGCCACGGGCCTGAGAGCTTCTACATCTGTCCTCAATATTCCACTCCTTGGAGATGTCAGCTTTCCAAGGGCAAGGTTACCAACAGGACTGATCCTTGACCAAGGTGTTTCCTCAAGGTCCAGGCTCTACAGAAACCTCAGCACTTGCACCAAGGTTTTCTCTCCAGCAGGGACCACGTCTGTCACTGACAAAAATGCAATCAGTACTCTTGCTTTTAAAACAGATGCCCCAAACCCACTGAATATTGTAAAATCTTGGTATGTCCACATCTATTTAGTCATGCAGAGCTCTCATATCTGGAGTTCTCTCAATACTGCTGGACTTAATGAGCAACAAGGGCCAGAGCAATTTTGTAAAGAAAATATTTCTAGGCATGAGGCCATGGAGCTGTGTGTGACTGAGGCTGCACAGCTCTGCATTTGGGGGTGTGCACCCAACTGGGAGCACCAGTGCAGCCCTGATGAAGATGCATCAGGATGAGATTTGTGTGAGTCCATAGTGCCAGCTCAAACCTCTCTCCTTATGTTACTCAGTGTTAAAATTTCCCATTGACACGCTGCTAGTCCAGTGTGAAAATGCTCAAATGAATGTGCAAAATCATTCTGTGTAAAACCATATTAAAAAACCCACAAAGAATGATTGCTATGATTTTATAACCATTAAATATATTTGAACAACATTAAAAGATTGTATACTCGCTCTCATGGCTGTACAGGTGTTTGTGGTGGGTTTTCAGATATATTACCACTATTCATTTATTTTTTCTCTATATTACAGCAATAAAGAAGAAATAAGAAATGCCTCAGCTGCTCTCTGCCTTACAGCATCCCTCCTGCATGTGGAGATCTGGCTGGTGTCTCCCCCAGTGCCCAGCAAGACCCCAGCCTCAGAAATCACTGACACTCACCCAGGATTATGTACAAAGGTCCATCTGTTCCCATCTTAAGCAATGTTACCTCAGGGATGTTGGAAAAGAAAGGTTTGGAAAACCTAAGCAGAAATATTCCAAGTATTGCATCTGCTTGTGTAACCTGGCAAAATTTTCCAAATGCAAATCCTCTTAACAATAACCTAAACCTTTTTTGAGGTTTGGGAACTGTCTGTTTTTTCCCACTGTTCCCTGAAGATCAGGAACATATCCACATGGGTGAAGCAATCCTAAATGTCTTGATCCACCGAAATACAGGGCTCAGCATGTTGTTTTTTGGTCTGTGGCTTTCCCTCAGGTGGGTTTTTGTACAGAGAGGTGAAGCAGGGTCAGACTCATCCCCACTGTGTTACCTGTCCTGCCCTCATGTCCAGCACTGGGGTCTTCTAGGCCTGACAGAGGAGCACATTTGGAGTTGGGTGAGAATGCAGGAGATAAACCTTGCTGAGCCCTCCCATTCACCAATATCCTGATTGTTGCCATCCCAAAGCCTTTCCTCGTCTTCTCCCCAAAAACTGAATCCTGAGAGTGGGATTTGCACTGCAGCAGAATGCTTGAGGTTGTGCATTAATAAGATTTGTGTGGTTTTATCAAACCAATAATATTTTTGACACATGTACACTGGTTTTCTATTTGTGCCAGCCTTTGTCCCAGCCTGATCCCATGGTGCCCATGCCTCCCTGCAGACAGCAGGAGCCATCCCGTCTGAACTCACCATCACTCACTCACGTTCTCTTCCTCTCCCTCCCCCAGACATTCTTTGACATGATTAGTGGCTAAATCAGATTCTTTAATTGAAAGAAATACAACTGAACTTTCTTCTGTTGGGAATGTGCCAGAGGCCACATCATAAGCAATGTCAAAGAATATTGGAAATGATCTAGACCTCTGACATTTGTGTTTAGCGATTCAGCATGCCCCAGGTGGTTTGTTTGGGATTGGAATTTGTCACTGCTCTGCAGAGATAGTCTTTGGTGGTTGGGGCTTAAGGATTGCTGCAAAGAGATATAAGAAGATATGTTTAAACAAGTCACTGGAATGCTTTGCTTTAATCTCCTACAACATTTTGCACAGCCATGTCCAGGAGGATTTCTCTGTGAGAGACGTCCAGCATTGTCTTATTCTCTCTGAGATGGCAGCAATTTTTAAAATATCCATTTTTTAGAGCACCTTGCGGCTCAGATAGGAAATATTGAAACGTAGCCACCTCCTTTAGTGTTCATTCCTTTGTTTTTCTGTCTCATCTCCCAAATACCAGAACAACGGGCAGTTATTCATTGAACCTTCTTCCACAACTGTGCAAAACCTGAATCATACATGGGATCCCACAAGTGGGCCTCATGTTACACTTTTCATGTAAGATTTGCATCTTCCAGTGTATTTGTCTTCTCAAAGAATCACTGAGCTGGAATGAGCCTCCAGAGGTCACCTAATCCATGCCCGTGCCCTGAGGATCCTCATGTACAGTACAGCCTTCTGGAACCATCTGAACTCTGAAATGTTTGAAGTGCAGACCAGCCTTGCTACATTTTCACTTCATTTATTTCTCTAATGTTGTCAAATTTCTGAGGAACATCCAGTTAAAACACCTCAGAGTTGGTAAGTGGCTCAGCTCTGACTCTCCTACGTAGATCCCCCGCCTGGAGACCCTGCATGGAGTGGAACCAACACTTGAGGATCTGTAGGTCACTGGAGATTTAAACCATGGTGTTTGTTACACTAAGGACTACTGTAAAGCCAAGCACCTGAATCACAAAAATATTAAATTCTTCTCATGTTCCACGAAACTCATTTCCCAAATCCATGCACAGTTTGGACACAAAAAGCATTTCCCAAGAGCCAAAATCCTGCGAGCAGCAGCTCTTGTGCTTGTGCTCCTGTCTTTTGGGGCCTCTACTGCCAGCTTCAAAGGAATCATTGTTAATTGTTCAGATCGATTCCCAGCTCTGTTTGATTTATTGCTGTGTGATTTATTGAGCTGCTGCTCTCCCTGTGCCTCTCAGGTGCTGGCTGACAGGCAGGGAGCTGCCCCGTGCTTGCACTCGCCACTCCCCCGGAGAAAGGGAGATGCTCTGTGGATACAAAGAGGCTTTTTCTGCACAGCAGCTGGAGACCACCGGCTGCCTGGTAGGAGAAGCCCTCTGACACGTCCTCGTTCCCTCCAACAGCTTAAAGAGGGATCTTCCCCAAATTAATCTTTGAAATGGAAATGCGAATCCGTACAGTGGAAGTCGCACAGCTGCACACCCTCACCCTGTGCACACTAAGAACTGAAAAAAAACCTCAAAAAAAATTTTTTTAAAAAAGTTTTGCTCAAATATTTGCAGTGTTGAATTTTGTAGCTGCACATTCATTTGTAAAACGAGGCAACAGGTGAAAGCATGTCCCAAGAAGGAGGTTCACAGCTCCCCTCACACCAGGCAGGTCTCACTGCGTGGTTGCAACGCCCCTGAGTTTGTCACCTCTGTGCAAATCCCAGCTGGACTGAGCACATGCCTGCTTGGAACTTTGTCACCTTCCTCAAGTACCCCCTATTTTGTAAATCCTTAGGAATGTCACTGGATAAAAGTTTTGCATTCGAATCATGTGGGGTTGTAGCTTGTTACAGCTGGGATTGTTCTGCCTCCTGAATGCACTCAGCTCTGCTCTGGCAGCAGCCACTTAACCTGCCCTAAAATCATGATAGGAATAATTGGAAATACATATTTGGAGGAGTCTTTTTTGACCACTTTAATTACTTTGCATTTACATTATCTGCTATTGTATAAATCTATGTTTATCTCTCTCTTTTTTCCCCCACACAGTCAAACTACTTGTGACAAAACAGAGCTATGATAATTTTTCTTGCAGGCAACATCCCATAAAGTTTTAAAGACAGATTTGAAGATGCAGATTTAAATGCTGCAGATTATACATTCAGTTGACACCCTTCACTGAAGTATAAACAGGGGCAAACAAGAACACATTTTTTCTGTCCTAATCAGATGGAGAGAGGATTGAGTAGAAAGGAGCTCCTCTAGGAAAACATGTGCAGAGGGGAATTTCTTGTACAAGAAAAAAGAGAGATTGTGGGAGAGGGTAGGAGACCATGCTGCAAAGTCAATGCAAGACAGACAGCAGACCCCAGAAAAGGGGGGTCACCCCTCTTTACATGCACTGCACTGGTGGGATTATGCACATCTGGTGTGGGGAGCCACAGTAAATCCAGTTGGGAACCATTCTCATCAGGATCCTGGAATAACTGGGGACTTCATGATAATGGATAAGCCCACACTGGAAATTAGGCATGAGGAATGAAGTTACCTGCCTGGGTAAGCTTAGATCCAGCCCTTGGTAGGGGCAAGTCTGAAGTGGTGGCATTTGGGGGCTCCCGAGTGGAAAGCTGAGGTGTTCAGGAACAGGGCCCTGGAAATGCTTCAGTCTTGCAGTGCCACGCAGTACCCCAGCATCCCTCTGTTAGCTTTAGACTCCTTTGTTGTCTCGTCTTATTACCCCTTAATTCTGGAAACACCCAAAGACGAATGCCTGCGATCGCAAACAATAAACGCAAATAAAAGCACACGGCAGCCCTGAGCCCCCGACCGCGGTCTCGCCCTTCCCAGGGATGACTCCACATGCCCAGATGCCAGTCCCTGAAAACCACAATGTCCCCAGGACCCCAGAGCTCGATCTCTGCCCTTGTCCACTGCTATACTCCTCACGCAGCAAAGGCGGCCGTATGGTGTGAGCCTCGCAGCGCTGAGCACGGAGGACGGCCGGGTGACAAGGATAGCTGTGGACAGGGGCACTGGCTGTGCCCAAGGGACGTCTCCATTTAAAAGATAAAAATGTACATCTTATGCTTGAGATCACCACTGTGGCATCTGGTAACAGGCAGAGCCGTTTGTAGGTTTGGGGTTGGGTTTTTTTTTTAGCGCTCGTCCCTTTGTTTTGGTGGTTAAAAAATGTGGGCTGGGCACAAATGCATCCAGGTGGGGATGGTGGCATGGGGCAGTTTACAAAATAGCAGCTGGGCTGGAGCTTCTGCCAAAATTCAGATTATTGATAAGAAAAGGAAAGCATTTTACAATTCTCCTTCAGCCCAGATTGAAGTACTTCTGACAACAAGTTGTTGGAATCCTTGCTTAAGTTTAAAAAGAAAATTAATTGTGGACTTGGAAGCAGGAGTGACAGTGTGGCAGTGAAAGCTGTCCCAGGGCAGGCCAAGGCTGACCACTGTGAGAGAGGGGAAATATCCCAGAGCACAGCCCCAACAATCCCCAGCTGCATTCTCCAGTCCCAGTAAGGAGCTGGACACCTCCAAGCAGTCAGCCCATGGCTTTTACCCACCAAAGTAGCCTTGGGCTGTGCTTGGACACCTTGAGAGAAAAATTTACAGTGAGTGCTCAGTGATTCTCTCCTGATTTGTGCAAAATGTTGGCTCTGTCATGGATACAGGATCTTCACAGCAGCCTATGTGGGCAGCAAGTGGATTGGCTCATTCTTTAACATGATCACAAAGTTGGAATTAGATTGGGAAAAAGTTCCTGAGAAACAAACTCCACTGTGCTTATCCCAGCACCCCTGTCAGGCAGCATCTGATGAGGAACACCTCAAAAAGATGTCAAATCCCTGTCATGTTCCAGCCTCAAGTGATGTTTAGGGGAGAAACAGTCTGGACATCCTGTTTGGGTCACTCCAGCCCTGTTTTCCTTTCTTTTGCTTTTTTTTAACCAAACCAGGTTACAAAAGGATGGGTTGGGAGCATGTTCATTTTGCTCACGTCCATACACAACACACAGATCAGTAACAGATTTGGGTGCAGCTTAAAGCTGTCCAAAGTAAAGAAACCCCAGTGCTATCTCTCACAATGATCCTTCTGTAGTTACTTATCAAAATTTTTGGGAAAAAATGCTGCTGCAGATACCTATAAAAGACAGGGTGCAAAAGAACCCTGCTGCACCAAACCATGTCTGTTGAAGTGTGAAGTGCTCTACTGTAGAGAGGAAGAATCAGACCTGGCCTTGTCATAAGTAAATATGTGAAAAACACCAGTAATACAGCTTTAATTGTGTGCTGCCTCAGCAGCAGAGGAAATGCAGCCTGTAAAATAACCAGATAGAAGTCAAACCTCAGCTTCACTCACAGGCACCACATCTGCAAGTTCTGAGGGTTGGAAATACCAGAAATCTATCTCTGCAGCTCTAAGCAGACAGCAGGAACGCACCTAGCATTTGTCCTCACTTCTGCCTTGGGAACAGGAGATCTTGTTTGCCACAAGGCTGCATTTTGTTTCAGAATCACCTGACAAACAGGATTGTTGCTGCACGGTATCACAGTGGGATGCAAAAGCCAGATCTTCAAAGCACAGCTTAAATAAGTTTAGCCTTAAAAGAGGATTGGAGGCAAACTACTACGAGAATTTTGCTATGCATGAAGTGCTCACCATTAGTATGGCCTATCAGAGGCCACAGCTCTTGGCTTTCCACACTTCCAGGAAGGCCACAAGGCCACAATCTTCTCAGATTGTTGGTAAGAACTTTTTGGAAAGTGGCATTTGCTGCTCTGAATGCTTTGTGAAGCTATTGTCGCTGGAGGGGCAAGAGGAATTTTCCCCTTTGTTTGCAATGCTTCCACAATCATAAATAAGCATTGTCTATAGCACTGCCTCTACTGCCACGTCTTGTTCCCACCCACTTCCATGGCAGAAGATCCCTGGGCTCGGGGTAGGATCTCCAGCAGCCAAGAAACTTTAAACTTCATGTAAAATGAGAGCCACAAATCACAGCCCCGACTCAAACACGTCTTGGGGAGTATCTGCTGCTGAGCTCCTCTGTTTCTGTGCAGACAATAGATACCCTTGTCTGAGTTATGGCCATGGGGCCTGATCCTGCAAGGTGCTGAAAGCCATCAAAAGGCCGAGGGGGCTGAGCACTCTCAGGGGTCTTGGCACTTCGTGCTGCCCAGAAAGAGAATGGGAATGGACAAATTTAACTTTGCCCTCAGGAGTTTTATCTTGCCTCCTCCACTCCCTGATCCCCTGAAAGGCATCTCACCGGGCTGGCCATTTCTCCAGATCTTGTTTTAATTATTTAAGTTGAACTAGAGGACTTTTTGTCATTCCGAGTTTTTTTAGGTTTTTTTTTTTTTGTGGAACACTCTGTACTTGGGGGGCCTCAGCTGGATATGCTGGGTTATGCAACCAATGGTTAAAGCTATTGTTTTCAGAAAGAAATTGCATGAATCTCATTAAATGCACTCTGATCAGGGGAGGCGGGATGTGTCTTTAAAACTGCATTTGGATCCAATCCTTTTGTCCCAGATAGAGCTGCCTGCCCTCTTTTCTGATTTAGTCTTAAAGAAACTATTGTGTAGCCTTAATTAATTTCATATTGGATCGCATTATCACACTGCAACTGGCATTTGGTTGGAGATGCCTTCAGCTGGTCGAGAATCGCTTCGAGCCAGGAGAGGGCAGCAATTTCCCTGACAAACCGAAAGTGCAGCACGATGCTTTATTTAAAACAGGTTTGACAAGGTATAAACAATCCAAAGGGCACAAGACTCGCTGCAGTGCAAGCTAGAAATATATTAAAAAAAAAAAACAAAAACCAACCCAAACCACACATGCAACAAAAAGGTTTGTCATTCATTACCCAGCTATTCAAGCCACAGGTGTATAAATACTGAAGGCTTTATTGGCCTCTTGACTTAGATAGTGCTGAGCATTTGTTATCAGCCTTAGACACCTGATAGCCACTACCATGGAGTGCAGCCCACGCTGGTAGAGAAACAGAACCAGTGTGTCACTTCTCCTCCTCTCCAACCCCCATGACTTCATGAGCATAAGCAGAATTGGTACTGGAAGTTCTTGTTCTTCAACACATCAAAGTGGACCAAAAACTAGCCTTCAGTCAGGAGCCATCCTCCGAGCCAAACTCATTCCTGATGCAATTTTATTTCATTTTTTTTTTGCCTACTGTGAAACACTTACAGAAAGGCTCGATGACAACAAAAGATTCTGGCCTTGCTCCTGATCTCTCTGTCTCAGTAATATTCACCCTCTGCTTTCATGGACACAAGATATTAACTGTCTCTGCCCTGAGCAGATTTTTTGATACAGAAAAGAAGCAGGACATTCTCTGAATTTCCTTGTAACCATATTGATTTGCCATTACTCAGTAAAGAGAAAACCAAGTCACCCCCACTGTGTGTGACAGGCATGGCACAGCTGATGACAGCAGGCCAGGGCACACAGGTGACACATTTTTGGCCGTGCAGAGCCAGGCCTGACAGCTTGTGGATCCCATCCAGGCTTCTCCATCCCCAGATCATCCCCAAAACCACTGCAGGGTGGGGAGAGAACCCTCAGCTCCTTCCAAGGATTCATTTCTATGAGATGTGTGAAATGAAGGGAATAAGGTGTGTGATGGCCACAACGCGCTGAAATGTTGGAACAACTATGAGCTGGGAGAAAATGGTTTTTCCTCCTAAAAAATTTGGTTTTCCTCTTCTTCTTTTGGTTTGTTTCATTATGCCAAATTTTCCCCTCCAAGGAGCTGTTCAAGGATTCCATTTGCTGCAAAGAGCAGACAGCAAGTTCTGCTTTATCCAAGAAAAAAATGAAACCAAGCCTGGGGACACTTGGACTAAAGCAGAAACATGCTGGAGTTGTCTTTGGAGACAAGAGGGATTTAGGGAATCCTGGCAACTATTTCTCACCATTTTCCCTTCCAAACAGCAAATGAAAGGCAACTCCAGAGCTGAACAGGCTGAGTGCTGCTCACCCAACATTTCCAGAGAGGCCAAGAAGTCTCCAGGGTTTGTTACTGAAATGTGAGGCAGCCACAGTTCAGCACAGGTGGGGAGACAGATCCTTCTCTGGTGTAAACTGCTGATAAAATTCATCCCAGTGATAATTTTTAATGCATTTTTCTTAAAATACTCAAAAGATTTAGATGCTGATTTTCCTCGTGTAGAAACAGAAATCAAAAAAGGAGCGATAAATTCAAAGAATTCCAGGAAAAAAATTAGAAATATGCAGGAATTACAGGAAGAGATTAATACACAATAATTAGGAATCCACTACCCCTTTCAGAGAATGACCCATCCAACCATTTTTAATGGTTTAACACCTTTCATAGGGTTTAGCAAATAGTTTGAAAAACTGGCTTGGTGTACCTTGCATCTCTGCTATTTAGTATTAGTCATCTACAACATACTCTACCTATGCTAATTGCTCGTTAGAAACTGAACTTTTAAATAAGGATCCCGAAAAATTAAAATATGGAAGAAAAATATTGAGTCTAGAATCTGAAATGTAGGGATTTCTAATTATTATAAACAATAAATAATTGAAAATCCTTATTACCTGGAAATTGTGGAATCACAACTCAGAAAAACTGACATTGCCATTCACAGTACTTTTCCCCATTATTTTTATTTTTAAATGTCACCTTTAATTATCTTTCTCCCGTCATAACGTTGCCCTGTCATCACTTCCCTTCCTCCAGGCAAATGTTGATGTAGGAAACACAAGGAAAATTTTGTGCTGCCAAACAGCTGGGCAGTGTTCAAGGTGTTTTTTGTTTTGTTTTTTTTTAACAGCATCTTTTATCTCCTGCTCATTTATTCTACCTTTGACCTTTGTGATAGCCTTTCCTATATTTTAACTTCAGATGAATATTTTAAAAAGTTGAAGTTAAAAGAAAAAGAAAATTCTTAAGGGTTAGCATGAGTTAAGAATACAATTGAGGTTCTTTCCTTGCAAATTCCTAATAAAATAAGTGACAGAATTTGCATTCTTTTTTTTATGCATTTCAGTCACGAGAACAGTCACGAAATGTCGCACATTTTAACCTCACATTAAGATTCAGCATTTGATATTAGACTGGGAAAAGAATCCCATAATTACTTCACTCATATTTTTTTTTATCACCTGCGAGAGTAAAAAGTCACTTTCGGACAGACGCCTGAGGAGAACGCTGCTCTTCCAGGCTGCTGGAATACCGTAATTCGGTAATTCTGGTAATTCTCCCATCTGTGCGAGCCTTCAAAAGAAAGCAAGTTAACTTTTCACCGGGGAACAATAGGGACAGAGCCGGCCGCAGGTCACAGCAGCCGGCCAGAGACTCTTACTCTTTCGCAAAGTTTGATTATTTGGAACTTTTACGATGCCTGTGACAACAACCCAAGCAGCACGGGGATGATGTTTATCAGCTGAAATCAGCTGCAAAGGTAGCAGGAGAGGGAGGAAGAGCGGGGCTGCTCGCTGTGCTCTGATGTGCGCCCCGAGGGGTTCCCCAGAACCGGGACGGTAGAACCGCTCCTCAAGTCAGTTCTGTGCTCAGAGCCACCCCACAGCCTCTGCTAAAACCACGGCGGTTGAAAAGACAAAGCCAAAACAGAACAAAAACCCCATAAAATCGTTTTGCCAGGAGCTCGCTTAGCGGCATCGCGGATCGGGAATTATTTCAGCTGGTTTAGCTCTTACTACTGGCGGGCAAATAAATTGTTACGCAGGGAAAAAAAAAAAAAAAAAAAAAAAAAAAAAAAAAAAAAACACCCCCCTTTTTTTTTTAAATNNNAAAAAAAAAATCCTGCCCCGTTTTCTTCTGGACTGGAAGGCAGGCGGCAGGTTTGTAAGAAGCTCGGTGAGGTGACATTCTGCTGGCCTCAATGTCCCCTGTGCCCGGGGATCCGCGGGGTCCGGGTGCCGCCCGTCCGTCCCTGCGCGGGGCAGAGCAGCGGTCGGCATTAACCGCGGCGTTAAACACGGCGTTAAACACGGCATTACCACTGCATTACCACGGCGTTAAACACGGCATTAACCACGGCATTAACCACGGCATTACCACGGCATTAACCACGGCATTG
>VXBB01023173.1:96409-109245 GCA_013399915.1 Illadopsis cleaveri
AAAAAAAAGAAAAAAAAAAGAAAAAGAAAAAGAAAAAAAGCCTCGAGAACAGAGCTCAGCGACAAGCTGATTTGTCACTCCCTGAAATGCAAGAGTTCTTTAGGACAGGATTCTTAAGCCGTAGCTTGTAAAAAGCTGTTTGTTTTGTACTGACCTTCCCCTTTTATGTAACATGAGAGGCATGCTTCAGCGAGCCCTGAATGCAGCTAAACATATGTCGTCAGCTGTGCACCGCTGCCCCTCCGATTAAAATGGATTTTTTGGGAGCATATGTGGGAATGGGCTCTCCACAGACACTCAAGGGAAATGAAGGAATACAGGGCAATTAGCAAGAGCAATCCCCAGACCTCTCCACTAAGCCTCCGTAGGAAGTACAAAGACTTATCTCGTGGGCATGGAAACAATTAAGGTCAACAAGTAATCGTGGAAAAGGAAACTTTAAAAACAAGGACATGGTAAATGACCTAGTAAACACCCCTTTTGCCCCCCTCACAGGGCTAGGACACTTTTCATCTGGGGTTCATGTGCACAGCCGAGCTGGCTTTTGCCTCCCCAGCCCCCCTCACATAATGACTTCCCTTTGCAATTTCCTGGAGGAAGTTGCTGGAGCGATCTTTTAGTGATAAAAATAAGCCATAGTGATTCTTAATTTTCGGTCAAAGAATTCTCCTAATCTCCTAATTAAGGAGCGTATGGCAGCAATGTCCCTTAGAAAGCATCAATGGGACAAGCAGCCCCTGCAGAAGAATGCAGTAATTCTGGAGGACAGAAGTATCCTATGGATCATTTGGCCACGTGGATAATATCCTGTGTCTCATTCCTTCTCAGAGGTACACCCAAAGAGGGACTATTTTTGACAAGAGGCTCTCTTCACAATTATTTTCTTTTTATACAGGTCATTAGCGTTGGAGAGGAGACATTGTTGCATCTTTCCTCCCAAGTTTAGAAGCATTAATTGAATGCTGAAGCCTCAGCAGTAATTGGTAACCCAGGCCCTGTCACTCATTTTCTCACTTCCCTCCCGAGTGGGCAGGACAGAATTTCTGAGGGTTGTGATGACACGAGGGAGTTCTCTGGGGTTTCGTGTATTTGTTGTTTTCATTCTGACTTAACATATGGTATTTACGTGTCCTCTTCACCAACATTTGAGGGCTGACCTGGAACAGCACTCCAGTGACTGCTGCCAGCTTGGAACTCCTGACTTACATATGGAACAAGCAGAGTTATGTCAATCTAAAACATGGTTCTCCCCCTATTCAGATGCAATTGGATGTGGGAGCCCCTCGACACAGCCAGGGAAGGGAAGGGAAGGGAAGGGAAGGGAAGGGAAGGGAAGGGATTGTGTGTGTGTGTAGGCCACCAGTGGCTCCCAAAATGAGGAGTGTAGTGACACACAGGACCTGTTTGTGTTCAAGCACAAGTGGTAACACCAGATCCTGCGTCTACAGTAAAACAAACAGTTTCTTGTCTGTATTTATGCTCTGGCCAGACCAAGAGGGTGGTTTGTATATCTGTAGCTCAAGAACAAATGGAATTCATGACCAAGTTGGACCCTGGGTCTCTGTCTGACAACAAGCCATGCTTATTTGTGCCTTTTTCCCTTTTATCATCACAATTTACCTCAACAGTCAACGCAGCAGTTTGAGCTGTGAGGAAAATACAGATAAGATAATATTAAACAACTGTAATAGTTTTGCAACATGACACAAAACCCCCTTTAAACCTAGATTCAACTGCTATTAGTGCCTCACCTGAACGAAAGGATGTAGTTAAGAACTGGTAGGAAACTGGTTTTGTGCAAGTATCTTCTGCCCTTTGTTTGCCTGCTTACCACATCATAATCTCATCCTAAAAATGAGTCCATTCAATGTCACAAACATATCTGAAGTCCTTGTCACTTGTTTCTACTGCAGGGTACTCACAAGATGCTTTTAGAGGAAGTACTCAAGCAGTACATGACCAGAGGCTAAATCTGGCATACAGTGACTGTAACAAACTGTGACATCTGTCACAGCTCCTCTTGGATAGACCTATAATGATTGCTCTGGCCAGAGAAGAAGACATCTGAAGTCAGAAACTGAATAATGCTAATGATACTTCATAAACATCACAGTTCAGATATAATGATGCACTTCTCTGAAGAAAGATGCTGAGTGCTGAGTGGGGTCTGACTGGCAGATATTTACCCTCCATCCATTTTTCTGTCCATAAACATCCTTGTGAAGTGCTGCAGGCAGGGAGCTCTCATTTTATGCATCTCAAACTGCAGCAGAGACCACAGCATCTAGCAGAGGGAAAACACGTGTCAAACATGTCAATAGAGATGATATAATTTCATCCATGCATTTTTGGCATCAGTCTGTATCTATTAAATAACGGCACATGGGAATCATCTGGCTGCACATGCAGCACCACTTCAACCTCAGCAGCAATAATTTTTTTGTTATTTTAAGTCTGTAAGTTCTCTGGGGCAAGGAATGTGCCTTCCTCCCCACCAGGATCAGTAATTAGCTGTGTTTTTGTGATGCTGCAGATTACAGCAGAGCAAATCAGGTGTGCCAGGTGTGCAGTTCCCCAGACGGGTCAGGCCATGCACCAGTGAGCTAACAGCCTAAACAGGCAAGACAGACAACAGAAATATCATCCTTTACTCAGAGCTGATGTGCACAGAGGTGACACATCTTGCCCAGGGTCACAGAGAGGGCTGTGTCAGAATGCAAAGCCCCATCTCCCTAATCCCAGTCCAGTGTCTCTGTTAGGAATTGCTCCTTAACCACTGTACTGAATATACTTGTAGTATTTTACACATGGCTTAGCCTAATACTGCTGCATCACAGCTGTCTCCAGCTGCTTAAGAAGCAAACGTTCGTGCCATAAATTATGATTTTTGACCATGTGACTGTTAGCAGTTCTTATTCCTCCCCAGTAACCCTTCCCCATTAGCCACAGCCCAACCTCAGCACTGGCCGATGACTGACAATTGTTACACAGGGCACCATCCCCGTGTCAACATATTCACAACACCTGTCATCACTTCTTGTCAGCAATCTTGATCTAGTTATGATTTAATTTATGCCTTGTGTGTCATAAGCCAGCACTTAGTTTTTTTTCAAAGCAATCAAGTGAACTCTTTTGTTGAGCAGCT
Organism: Illadopsis cleaveri; assembly: GCA_013399915.1. Taxonomy (NCBI): domain Eukaryota; kingdom Metazoa; phylum Chordata; class Aves; order Passeriformes; family Timaliidae; genus Illadopsis; species Illadopsis cleaveri. The sequence goes on from VXBB01023173.1 coordinate 99,555, forward strand.
TCATTTCTTTGACAGATGCTGAAATTAGACTTTTTTTTTTTTTTTTTTGTGAGCAGCTCATATCGTTCTGGCAAATAAGTAGTGCACCAGTGTTACCAGCTCCCAGTGCTGGGGACTCTCAGTGTGATAGGAGCAGTGATACAGAATTCCCTACAGGAGGGGAAGAAAGCCTGGCAGCACACCCAATTCACACTAACATTAAGCTAATGACAGAGAATTTGTGACAACACAAGACTGGATTTTGGACTGTTGCTGAGCGTGCCAAGCTTTGCTTTAATTTAAGCAGATTCCTAATGCGAGCTTTGCTCATGTGCTTTGGGCAAGATTGTCACCACACGTCATCTTGCTGTGGTGACAGTCACCAACACTCACCAACGTGTGCTCTGAGACACAGGGATGGAGCTCGTCTCCTCCTGCTCAGCACCACAAGGAAAGTGTGACTTCTTCCCAAATGGAAAGGTCATTGCAAATTTAAAAGCTGGGATGGAGTGATTAAAAAAAAAAAAAAGTCTCATTTTGTTGGAAGTTAGTATTGACTGCTCTTTTGTCTGTGAGGCATCATTGCTGATGCAGGTGTATCTCAAGATCTAGAAAATTCCAAATTTTGACTAAGAAAGGAGTAAAGGACACTTGCATAGCTTAGTTTTCCTTGCTGTAGAAACTAATCACAAGAGTCACATCTTAATACTATCCTCCCACTTCATACAGCACAATCAGGAGCTTCTACCCGAGCAGGAAAACTCACTGTCCAAAGTTTCCAGTCAGAGAAAACCCCCAACCAATGAAACAGGACTGAGGAAAATATACATTTTAAAGAAAACAGGGCAAAATCAGAGATTGTAAGAAGCCATGAGCTGCCCATTTCATAGAGAAGAACAGCAGCACTTGGCAGGCAGAGATCTCCCTGAATTGCCATGAGTTTTCCAGGAGGAACCACATGACCTCCAGATGTTCCTTCCAGCTTCATATTCATCCAAGATCTTTGAGAGTGACATCACAAGGACATCAGCTAGATTCCTCAGCTCTCACTGGTCCGTTCCATCAGGTGCTGTGGATTTGTGTATGCACAGTTTGTTTAAATATTCCCTAACCTGATCTACCTCCACCAAGGGAAAGCCTTCCTTGCTCAGGATTTTCCCTCTGGCCCCAGGAGCAGTGATTTCAATACTGAGCCAAAGAATTCATTGACTTCCTTGGCTTCTTTCCTGCTCCTTGTCACCAGGTCTCCTTCCCATCCCTCTCCAGATTCAACCCCAGAAGAACTTTGGTTTTCCCAACCCCATCACTGCAGGTTGTGACAGTGCCTTGATGATCCTGCTGGATCACCTGTTCCTGCTCCCACCTCCTGGGTGCTTCCAAAACTCATCCAAAGACTGCCAGGCTAAGAATGCAGGAATAATCTGTGTTCATACAGCTCCACAAACTGCTCTTGGCTTGGAACACACCTCTTTGGGTTGTGTGCACTCACAAACTGGATTTATTTTTCAAATACCTGATCCAGTGCCAAAAGAGACAATCCATAAAAGCTGTCATTTGTGGAGTGTACCAATTACAGCTGGGAGTGCCATAAAGGTGTCACAGCAACGGCTGATCAGGTCCCAGATGAAATGCACAGTTACAAATCCCACAATTGCCCTCACTGGGTTTGTAGCAGCACAGCTTCAACTCAAACTGGGAGGGAACAAACACATCGATGGATTTGTCCTTCTGCCAACAACTTTCCGTAACTTGTGTTTTTTGAAAAGCAGCTCCAGATTAAATCTGAGATATTCTTATGATTTGCTGAACTGCAGAAATCCAGCCCTGGATCTGGATTTGAACAATTCAGCTGGGCAGCCTCTCTGGAGCAGGACAAGTGCCCCCAACTCTCCAATGTAGGTGCATCAAACCTTTTGTACAAACTCCTGCAACTGTTTTCAAATCATCACAGGCTCAATCAGTAGCACAAAGAAACAACACAGTTAAGAATCTTTTTCATATAACACTCAAATCAATGAGCACTTGTGCTCCACAAGATCTAAAACAGGCAAAAATATGGGCAGATGCTTGAGACAGAAAATGAAATCTCAGGTAAGAGAAGGCTAAAACCTTTCTTCCTTCACAGCTGGTGTTCTCCTGTGGTGTTAGCACTGCAGGGCTGTATTTTGTTCCAGCAAACTTTTATTTCTTTCATAACCACAAGCAAAGACTTCTGTAATGGCTGACCAGTAAATAGATGCATTTAAAGTTCAGGAATGAATCCAGAAGTAAAGGAAAAGACCATTTCAGTGTTTTAATGTGCTATAGTAGGGCTTAGGAAAAAAAAACAAACCAGAACCTTTCTTGTGATTTCACATTCATCAAATAAGAAAAATACATAATTTCAAACACCAATGATAAATTTGAGCAAAGCTAAAGGTGTGCAGAAATATTTGTAACCAGAATTTGTCCATGCTGACCATAACCCAGTAAAGCCAATGATTGAACACATCAGCACACGCTCACATACACATATATACTGTGGCCACATTTATCCCTTTTGCTAAACTACTTCCTTGGAGGGTGAAAGGTCAGACTAATCAGACAGAAATTAACTGCAGCTGGAAAAAAAAAACTTTAGGGAGAAAATGCTTAAAATAATTGCTTTGCTTTTTTTAAACCACATTATTGCTCCTCTCCAAGCTGAGCACTTGGCATGTGTGCAAAGGCTGCAGAGAGAGCACTTCACAAGAGGAAGAGCTGGAGAGGAAACATTCACTCAATTAATCCAAATCCATATCTGCACATGCATGGAGACAGCAAATGCTCTGAGGCTGAGGGAATACTCATGTCTGGGTAGCCATGTTAGCCCTTCACACATGTTGAACAGAAAGCAACAGGCTGCTGCATTCTGTGCCCAAATAAATGAGAAGTTTTAAGTGAAACGATTTCCAGCACCACCCACTCGAGCAGCAATATTGTCATGGTTTCATTTTACCACTCCGAATGGCAATGCAAGTTTTTGCCTGTTTGGAAACGGAACGTCGAAGCAACTTGTTTTAATTTAAGCAAGCAGAAGCTGCCAACCATCTTTGCTTCCCAGCCAAGAGGAATTTATCTTACACATTTATTAAGTCATCATCCAGTTAATTACCATCATTTTGTAAATAGTGTGGCAGAATGAAGACAGCCATCCAGCACTGTAAAGCTAAAACTGATAAGAGACACAAAGGGGCCAGGCCTCAAAGCAGTGCAGAGTCACTGTCACTCCAATGGTATCAGTGGAAATATCCAAATTTACCTCAGCTAAAGAAACAGCCCACCTACATTTCCCCTGTTATAAATATCAGGTGTGTTTTCTCCAGCCAGCCACTGTCTCAGCAAAACTCCATCTTCCAAACTGGTGTTTTCACTTAAAGGAGCTGCTCTTGGAAGTGTTTTCCTGTCCATGGTTGTTTGGGTAGAGAAGGGGAAATAAATTACAGGGCAAATAAAGCACCAGGGATGGTGCTTTATTCATTCACAGAGATCAAGAGTAAAATGAAAGCTTTGCAGACTAAAACTTTTGTTATGCTTGGGTGAAACCCTCCCTGCCCAAAGATTTTAATCTTGAAATAGTTCATTTGGTTGTTTGGTTGGTTTTTTTAAAGGCAGACTGATAAGGAAAAGCATTTTTCTTTGGAGGATGAAATCTGGTTTTATTGACTAGATAAAAGCCTAGCTCTTATTCTTCACATGACACTGAAATCCTAGTAAACCAATGAGTTAAGGAGTTATTTACTCCAGGTTCTAAGAGAAGAAAGAGGCCAAATTCTGCTCATAAATGTAACTGTAAAGAAGGTTCCTCAGAAGCAAAATCCCTGACAGAGCAGATTTTGGCGCTCCGTCAATCTTCTGAAGGCTACTTTACATATAAAAAAGTTACACCAGATTAACAAAATTATGCGGTTTTAAAATAGATAATTAAAGCAATACAGCTTTATGTGAAAATACCCTTGAAATAAACTTAACCTAGTTTATAGGAGTTGAGCTGCACTGGTTAATTTACAGCACAGCTGTAAATTGCAGTGAAAATGGTTGGCAGCAGCAGGCTTACAACATACTTACTTGTATCAGCACAATGGTTTACATGAGCTGAGTTTAAAGAGAGTCTTAAACCACATCAATATCCATGCTGAGTCAAGCTCTTGCATCCTCCTCTTCTTGTTTTGTTAGTTTTTCTAGCCCAGTTGTAAAAACATCAAGTCTAATTCTAAGATACATCATAACAAGAAAAAGACACCTGGACACTGGCTGAAATTAATACATTAATAAAGTCTGCTCTGACGTTTAAATACAAATCTTTGGCTCCCTGTGTGAACTGGATGAGAAGCTGCAGCTCCACTTTGCTTCTTTCAGATTTCTCGGTGAATTAAAGGGGTCTGAGCCAGGATTAGTCTGGGTTTATTTTCATGTCATATTACACAAATGTGCTGTAGTATCAGTGTACAGAGTGGTATAGAAACAACTAGAGAAACTGCCTGTTATTTGCTCTGCCCAGAGTCCTCTCACAGGAGCTGTGGTGAGGACAAGACCACTGGAGCATCATCCCAGAGCTCCTGCCCCGCAAACTCCAGGGGCAGAGCAAGCTCCATATCAGCACAACACTTAAGCAGGTGCTTAACTTTAATTACCTGCTTACAACCTGCAGACCTGAGAGGTTTATGAGCCCTCTGTAATGGCTCCTGTTGTAAATACCAATCTTTGACTTCTCCAAAATAAGAGAAGCCAGGAGGACAGAGCCAAGCTTTGCTCTCAGATAGGAATCAGCAGCTTGTCATGGATGGGGAGCTCCTGTTGTGAGATTTGGAGGAGCCAAAGGATCAGTTTTGGGCTGTTATTTGCCATCCTTGGAGGGGTTTTTGCCTGGGGTGAAACTTGTCCATCACCTGCTGCAGTGCACAGCTCAGCAGTTCCATGCACACTCTGGATACCTTGCTCAGCTCAGAGGACTCACCCTCACCTGGCCCTGCTCTTCCAGGATGAATATATGGACCTAACATATGCAAAAGGGCAGAATTCGCAACCATGACATGTTATTTTAAACCTTTTCATCCCCTCTCCATTCAAGGAAGAGGACAGATGCTCAAGCTGCTGTTTACCCCAAAGTTAGAATGCTGCCTATTGTAAATTGTAAATTAGGTTGCAAAGACATTTCAACAACTAGTAAAACTACTCACAGTTCATCTGAAATTATATTTTCAGGATTCAGAACAAGTTACCTCATCATCATAAATGACCCAATTGTCCAAAACACAATAAAGACATGTCTTAGAAAGAGACAAAGAGGACATTATTTCCCCTGATCTCTATTAATAGGGATTCCCCCAAACAGAAGAATCATTTGAGTGGAGATATATTTGGAGGGAAATGAATAGGTCCTTCTAGTTATTCACAAGACGATACTGTTGAGAATGTAACAGATATTTAGATTCCTTTTTTTTTTTTTCAATTGGACACTCCGGAGTGGTCTCACATGTGATTAGCTGTTTTCTTTCAGAAAATAAACTGCATTGTACAATACATTATTTTTTCATTTTTAAAATGTGTCAAATCATTAGAGAGATGTCTAGGAGTCTCCAACATGAGCATTTCCCTTGTGAAATAAAAAAGAAATTTTATCCTCTGGAACCATCGAGAAATCTGAATATTCAGCTGAGTCTGCTCCTCACCTCATCTGGAAGTAGCTTTCCTGGAGGGGCAATTCCTTTAGGCTACACAGAGCCACTATCATGTCTGCAGCTCTGACACAGAAAACAATTTAAGGCTGCTCAGAAACTTGAGCAGGAAGGCTGGAGAGTGTTGCTGTCACTGTTGGCAGTGCCTACCTGGCCGCTGGGGACACAGAGGGGCAGAGCAGCCAAGGGACAGCTAGAGGCAAAAATGCTTTGAAAATAAACATCAGGTCAAGCAGAAGGGTAGTGGGGAGACTGTACTTGAGAATAAAAAAAACCATTTTGTAGCAATGACGACATAAACACCTCTAGATTTGTTCTGTGTGCCCAGCAAAGATTAAGACATTTTTCATTTCTTGCTGCACAGAAAGCAAAGGGATTTATAACACACGTGTTCTCTTTTCTTCTACTCGGAAGATGCTGCACTGGCAAGAGATGGAGAATTAATATCATCACAAAAGAGCAGTCCAAGCTTCCTTTGGTGCCCAGTGGTAATTAACAGTTATTAAGCTGGGCAGCTTTTAAGTGTGCCAGGGACGGGCCAGGGTAAGTGGAAGCAACGCAGTCCTGTGGCTTAGAGCTGCATGTGGCCAAACTCTCTGTTTTCCCAAAAGGCAAATGAACCCACTAGGAGTGCCCTGATGCCATGTGAGGAAGGCTTCAAACATCCAGTTTGACTCGTTTATGGCTAGTGTGGATATTCCCAAGGTGCCCAGCTGCAAACCCTCTCCCTGCAGAGCGACTCCTGCAGCCAGGGATTGCTGCAGGTCGGCAGCACAGCCCAGAGCTTTGTGGGCTCCAAGGCAGGCACAATTTTTCCTGACCTGTGGTGAAGTCCCTGTGCAAGTGTTTCAAAGCCTGAGGTGACACTGAGGCCACCAAAACCTGATTTTCAAGCCCTCCTTCGGAGCGTGGCTGTGACAGCCCCGTGTTCACAGCCCAGCCCAGCTCCCCCAGCACAGGCACTTGTTTCTCTCAAAACAGAGAGGAAGAAAGTTGCCAAAGTTTCTAGGAGAACCAGTCAAGACCCATCTGAGTAGCTCGCAGCTAATGGATACTGCAAAGTACCTGTGCCAAACATGCTTCACCTTTACTATCTCCCCTTTTTACACAGCATTTTACTTTTTATAATGATGTTCCCATTAGCTCAACCCTATCTTCCCACCCCATAGCTACAGGCCATTAGCTCCTTTTTTTTTTTTAATATAAAAAAAAAATAATTAGAATTGAAAAGGTTGACTAATAAAGCAGAAGACTGTTTTCTTTGGCAGCCCTACTCACTTTATTTACATTGGCATTGCAAGACTCCATCCTAATAGAAGATGCACCTCACCTTGCATAACACGTCCTGCCTTTCCCCAGCAGCAGCTCTGTGGCACAGCTTGTCTGTCATGACCTCTAATCCTTCTGCAAACTCCCCTGGGTCACAGGCACCATTCTGGCTTTCCATTATCACAAAATAACTCCCCAAAACACAAACCAAACATAACCCCTGAAAGGATTCAGCAGAATACGAGAACAGCTTTGTGCTGCTCTCAAATACAGGAGCTGCAGAAAAGGTGTTTGGGAATTTTGGACTGACAGAATTTCTGGGCAGCTCCAAGAGGAGCACAGGTTGAGTTTGTGAAGGAATTGCTGCCAGGGCCCAATTTTGCTGTTCTGGCCCCTGAAAACACACAGGTGGAAATGCTTGTACTACCTTTATATCCTTCTCTTGGGACAGACAATGCTTGTTCCAAAGCTTTCACTGCTAAATATGGAGAGGAATCCCACTTTTCTGGCAATTTCACAAGATTCATCCAATCTTATCCTTAAGTTGTCTTTCCCGTGATTAGAAAATACGTAAAAGAAACAATCCTTCAGGTAAGAAACAGGCAGAAATACTGTGAGAAAGGGAGTTTTAATAAGCTGTTTCAAAGCTTTATTTTCGAAAGATGTTTCCAGAATATTGTGTCTAAAATCCACAGGTCCACCTGATTGCTTGTTACCTGGGTTGCCTTTGCAGAAAGGAAAAAAGACCCCAATAATCATGAAATTATGAGATATGGAGGAGGAATGAGCCATTGAAAAAGGTGCTAAGGTTGAAACTGCTGCTGACAGTATAACAGGGACACGTGGCTTGGTGGCATTTTACCTATATCTGCATATATTTACATCATTCCTACCAGCAAACCTCATTATCAGACAACAAATTATTTTAGAACATCACTGCCCAAAGTGTTCAGTACATACTGTGATTAAAATTATCTGTATACACAGAATGGCTTTTCAATTTACTCATCAGCTGCTTGATAAACCACAGCACTGAAAATAAGACAAGTAAGATGGTTTGCAAATACTTCCATCTGCCTATTAAGGCTCGATTAACATTCCCACAGATGCAGTAAAAAAAAAAAAAAAAAATTAAGTAAGTTCAGTTTTAGAAGCAAATAGCATAAACAAATGACATATGGAATCTGGCACTGCTAAAGAAGGGTAAGTATGTGCTTAGATTAATAAGTAATTACTCACACAGCAGCAATGTCTTAATTTCTGGCCACTAGATTTTTGTTAGTAATTTAAATTACATCTGTAAAACATGGAGGGGTTAAGGTTACAATCTGTGCTGGTATCCCAGTTATTGGACACCTCCCAAGGTTTTCCCAGACACATGGAATTGCAGGAATTGCACGCTGTGAACTTCAGATGTGTTTGGCAACTTTAATCTCAGCAACCAACCTGTTCCGAGGGCTGCCACCGTTCTACACCTGAGATTTCACACAGCTCCCACTGCCCTCTGGGAACACTCAGCAGTTTTTATCCTGCAACCATGAAGCAGAAAGCGTTGATCCAAATTCCCAACACCCAAGAGAAGATTCTGAGTTTGGGTTTTTCCATGCAGGCAGTCTGGTGAGGTATTCCATGGGATGGACAGAGCAGTATTTTGTCAGGAGCAGCAGCCTCAGCACTCATCTCTCACATTATTGAGCTCTGGTTGGCAACCCCAGCTGAATTTCAGGGTGTAGGTGATCCCTTAGGCTCAGAGAAAGAGGGACATGCCCTTGGCTAATCTTTCTTGATAACTCTTCATGTCCTCTCTGTTCCTCGCTGCCCCCGTGTGCTGTGTCAGGATTTTGTGCCATTAAATCACAGCTGGAGGTTCATCAAGGTAAAAGTGCCGGAATTCAGGGGCTATGAATGGTTTTGCACAGATCAAACCTCCATCTCTTCCCACCATCCATTAGCCCCATGCTTTGTTAACCCCAGCAAATAAGGTTCACATCAGAGATCCCGGGATTTTAAGTGCCCAGTGATGAATGACACTTTGGCACAGATCTGTCAGCTCTGGACACCGCATGTCCTGCTGCCTCCCTCCGAGGGATCTGTGACAGACACAGAAGCAGCAGAGCTCTCATCTGCGAGCTTTAGCTCCCAGCTCAGAGCCCACATCACCCGAAAACGCAGAATAAAAGAGAAAAAAAACAGCGCAAAAAAAAATCTAGTACAGAAAATTTTCCGTTTTCCTTATCCAGCCTAAAGTCTGGCAAAAGGAATACCCTCAGGACTTCAAATTAGAGGCGCAGGTACTTTGAAAAGCATAAAGAGCTTTTCCTGAAGGAGTTCTGGGCTCGGGGCTGCGGCTCCAGAGCCTCCTCCAGGGCAGGGGAGAAGCCCCGGAGCGGCAACACTTTCCGAGTGGAAAGTGTGTTTAAAAGTAGGGCTTCAGAAGTAAATAAAACTCTTTCGACAATAATGAAAGTAATAATGAACTTTCTTTGGGTGTCAGTTTTGCTCTGTTAGTTACTCGATAATGCGATGCTCTATAAAAGGCTTGAAAGAAGATTCCTTGTCAGTCTGCGGTGCCTGGGGGTAATGCGAGCTGCTCAGCCCTCACAAGTAATTAAAGATAATCAGTGAAAAATGCGAGGGTCTGTTGTACTCTGCATTCCAAACCCCACCTACAACAGGAACAGCGCTCGAAATGATTATTTAAATTTAACCTTTTTTTTTTTTTTTTTTTTTTAGGGGGACGGTGGGGG
>VXBB01023173.1:109252-137330 GCA_013399915.1 Illadopsis cleaveri
TTTTTTTTTTTTGTCAGGGGATTGGTGGGGGATGGGGTTCGTAATTGTTTTTCTGCTGGTGCTGTCGTGCTCTCAAAAAGCAAGAAACAGTAAAAAATCAGTTTCAGGAGGATCGATACTGACCGAAACACACTTGAAACTCTGAAATGGCTTTTGTGTTTTCCTGCCTCTGACAGATTTCTATCAGCGATGTTTACCTTCAGATATATTAAATAACAGAGCCAAACCTGCTTCATCTCCTGAAGTGGGATTAATTTACCACAGAATATTTATAGGAACAAATAACAGCTTTAACAAATAAAAGAATAATAATTCTAATAACAGCACGTATAACAGGGAAGGTTTCCCAGGTACTTCATAGACAGCAACTCCCTCTGAAACTTTATTTATCATGAGCAGCAGTGAGAGCTACAGCCTGGCAAATAAGTTTGAAAAATCAAGGCACTTATTCAGGTGCGGACTCAGCAAGGGAACTGCTGAGTGTTGAGCAATTTGGGAAATCTGGTTGAGACTGTCTTTCATTTCTGGTGCTCTTTGAACTCCCTGCCTGGCACAAGCCCTGCTTGCTGTTCTCAGGGAAACCGGGAGCTGCCAGCTCTGGTCACAGCAAGGGTGCCTCGGATCAAGGTGTGACATTCCTCGTGTCCTGCTGCCTGGAAGGGAGACAGCGATAAAGGGGAGGCACCAGAAACAGGGGGTGAATTTAGATGGGCTCGGTGTGATGTTCCCCTATTTTATGGATGTGCTGGAGCCACAGAGAGCAAAGCCAGGCTGGGGAGAGCCTGGGTGACACAGCCTGAGACAACCTGGGTGACACAGCCTGGGGACAGCCCGGGTGACACAGCCTGGGTGATACAGCCTGGGGACAGTCAGGGTGACACAGCCTGGGTGACACAGCCTGGGTGACACAGCCTGGAACAGCCTGGGTGACACTGTGAGCGGGAGGCTGCAGCCAGGCACCCCCAAACCTGCCAAGGAAGACCCTCACACTGGGCATCATCCTCTGCTCCCCCTGCACTTGCTGAGTGTCAGAAAATCCTATTTGACCTGCTCAGAGGTCCGTGTCCCAAGGACAAAACCCCCATTGACTCTGTGGGGCCGAAGGAAAGGCAAAGCCTTGTGTGAGGCAGAAGGGGAATCCATGGATTTGGTGACTCCTGAGGATGTTCCAGTGCAGAGGGTGAAGTGCTGAGCCTCCTGCCACCTCCCTGGCTGGAAAGCTCAGCGCTGCTGGCTCTGTTTGCAGATGGAAAAAGTGTTTGTGAAACGTGTGTCAGACACTTAGAAAAGCACAGTTATTGTCTTGCAGGGCACTGACCAAGCCCCGGGCAGGTTCGGATGGCTGCTGCCAGCTTAATTCAGATTTAGCCAAAGAAGCAAAGGAAAGGAATCATAAAATTATGGCAAATAATCCGTAACACATTGAAAGGTGCTACATCAGGGGTTTCCAGACTTCTTCAATTTGTGGACCTCAAATAATTTTCTAAACTGTTGGAAAGACATAACCACACAGACCCAGGTACAGAGAATTTACAGTTCCTGACAAAAGCTTTTGCTTTTACTAGGTGCTTTTTTTTTGTGGATTCTTTTGAAGTAGCCAAGAAAACCACATCACTGCTTCTGTGATTCCACAGGCAACAGAAGATCATCAACTTCCAATCTATTTTGTCTAGTAATTGTACATGTTTGTTTCTCCCACACTCCGCTGATGTGAAGTTTAACACTCAAATATTACCAGTTAAATACAAAACAAAGCAAAACTGTTGATGCATTATTTCACAATAAAGTAATATAAAACCATGAATAATGGGTTCCAAATGATGTAAACATGTGTTTAGAGTACTGCTTAGAGCACTGATGCTGACCTAGATTTGACCTTCCCAAGTATCCACAATCTATTCCTTCTTTAAAAATAAAAAATGTTGCCTAAAGGAAAGATTGTGTTGTCTTCACAAATGAAGACTGAGGATTCCGTGTGACCGCAAACAACAGAAATACTGCACAGGTCATAATTAAAATGACCTTAGAAAATATCTCATGGAAAAATATTTTCCAAGAGACTGGATTCCACTGAATTTTGTGTAGACCACACACTTTAATCCTGGTCCTACTGCAGTCATTGAGAATTTTTCCATTGACTTCTATGTGTCCATGGTTTGGCCTTTGTTAGCCATACATGGAGCATATAATAAAAGCAAACATCAAAAATAAAAGTAGGTCTAAAGTTCCCTAAAAAGCATGCCCACGGGGAATTGCTGCGGAAAAATGCACAAAACATTTCTGGAGCGAGTGAATTTGTGAAAAATATTATCCCACTTTAAAAAAAAAGTCTAAGAAATTTAATTTAAGCCATATGGAAGCACAAAGCATGAAATTAATAAGGAAATGATGCTGATTGTTAATATAGACATCTGAAATCAGCCACAACAAAATCTTGTTATGTCAGGATTGCGGCAGCCTGGATTCAGACAGAACATGGAGCATTACACAATCGATATAATATCATTACCACAACATTCCTAACAAATTTTAGGCAGAGACAATGTCACATATCTTTTCAGCCCAAAAAAGCAATACGTCTACACAAGATGCAATTATTTTAATTCTGACTTTTAATGATCTATATAAAGACAACAATGGGGCTGTTTGTTTCCAGCTGAACCGGGGTTCCACCCAGCTCCAGCGAGATCCCCGAGAGCCACCACCACCCTACACAGAGCTGGGTGAGCTCAGACACATGAAACCGACGAAAAATGGAGCAGGCAGCTCACAGCCAGGGGGTTTGCTCCCCGAAAATCGGGATATCCTGCGCCGCATTGTCCGGCCGGGCGAGCACGCACGCAATTAAACGGCTCGTCCCCGAAAAGTCCCCAAAAGAGGGGAGATGCTGCATCTGTCTCGCTCGGCGTCAGCACAGAGAGCGACTCAAGTCCTGCCAAGCCGAGTGTGACCTTCAATCTGCCACTCTCGCGGTGAAAGGCAGCGGAGTAAATTACTTGGCCTTCCCTTTCTATTGAGGGTGAATGCGAGCGGGCCGGCGGGGACCTGCCGCCGCTCCATCCCCAGCGGCACCCCACAGTTTACACAACCCGGGCTGAATGCCATGAAAGAGGGGCTCCATTCACCGGGGGCCCGCATGCAAAAGAGACGCCCATTAGATCATAGTAATTATTCCATTTCCATCGCACAGTGCCACAGTGGGACGTGTAGGACTCATCAAACACTTCTCTTCACCGGGGCCCCGGCTGCTAATGAGGCCCAGTGGCGGCATTGTGCCTCCCATTTACTCATGGCCGTGCCTGCCTGCCAACAACAGCTCAGCCCCTCCAGACAGGCTGCCCCTTTCAGAGCCATTTATTCCGCGCCCAACCTCTGACCTCAAGGGTTATGACATCAGCAGCCCTGATTTGTGATCATTTTTATTGGCGGACATTCAACTCTTGTTTCCTGTGTTTAACTCTGCCTCCCCTTTTTTTTTAGCTAAACTTATTGGTTCTAATAGGCATCTGCCAAAAGACTATAAAGTAAGCCAGAGCTCGCACAAAGAGGCTTCTGATCTTGCTATAAAAAGCCCCACAGCTACTATTTATGCCAATAATAACGAGTAATTCATTATCTAGGTGCACAAAATCTGTTAACCACTAAAATGTTGAACAATTTGGAGCAGATGTCCGACAATTTTATGAGTTTTAATTAAAATGTTCTATGTATTTTCATCAATACACCTGGGTTTTTAAATTTACAAAGATGCTACATCGGCGCACAACAGTACTTTGCAAATGGCTTTTTTTTTTTTTTTCAGAGGGGGATTAGGAGGGGATGATTTGGGCTAATCAGATGCTGATTTGTGGCGAATTTTTTCCCCATTAAGGTGTTGATGCAAAATCAAAAAGGAATTAGAGCTGAGATTTAAAAAGACAGCGCTTTCTTGGGACAAAGCAGAGATATTTCAGGAGTCAGTGAACTTCAGTTTGTCTGCTTGAAATAGAGAAGGGGAATTTGCATTTTGAAGCAGAGTCATTAATTTTAAAGCTAGTGTTCTAAATGGAAATTAAATATCTTTAGAGAACAGGTTCTCAAAACACATGTTTTTCATAATGCAGTTTGTTTAAGCGCTGTGATTTCCATATAGCACAAACAGGTATAATAACAGACAACATTTACTTTATCAAGAATGCAAATAAAAGTTTTCCAAAAATTTGACATTACAAATCACTATGCAAGCAAATAATCACAAGTTTGCATGATTTATGTTTTTAAGCGTTTGTTAAAAAAAAATTTAAATACTTAAGAAGCTGATACTGAATAAAATAGAAAATATTTTATCTCTGCTCTTTCATTTGGATAATGGGAAGGTTTTGGCCTGAAGTTGAAAACTTAACTAGTTTTTAAAAAGAATGGTTTTCCCTCAATTATAATCATAAGCAAATTAACAAAAAAAGAGGATCCTGTTCAGCTAATTTCAAACAGTTACAGTCACAGATGACGATTGCAGGAAGTGGTTAAGTAACAGAAGATTTTTTTATTGTACCAGTGAGGACTCAGTGTAACCAGCCCTACACAGAATCTTTGTAATGCAGCCCTTTCAGGGCTAATATGGATATTGAATGGGTTGGATTGGGAGCTGTCACCAACCCCTAATGTATCTCTAATGGAATCTGAGGATTTACATTTGTTTCCCAGATAAGATTCTCATCCAGCTTCTCTTTGTAGTCAAGTAAATAACTTTACTCATTATTTGTTAATCTTAATTTCATCATCTCTGCCAGTATTACCTTTATTTACATAGTTCGTTTTTTGACAAAAGCTGAGCTGCTGTACTTTGTGCAGTAATACTTTAGGATTGCACTCTCCACCCTAAATTGCATGCAATTCACACAGTTTTGTACACAAAACAGGGAAATACTCGAGCATTCCTAAATGACCACGCATAGATATTCATGCAAGCAACAACCTGTTTTACATGCAGATGGCCAGAAGTTTCCCTCTTTAAAAAGCAGGACACACAACCCCCTCCCCAGCTTTTCTGGGAAAAAAAAAAAAAAAAAAAAACAAAAAAAAAAAAAAAGAGCGAGGAGGAAAAAGAAAAAGCAAAATGAAAACAAAGAGGACACACTGGATTGGATGCACAGGAGAGCTCCAGGGGCACCAGCACTCTGTTGGTTTGTACAACCCTGTGGAGCTGGATCTGTTTAGATCCCAGATTATGGAAGACTGAAAGAAATTAAAAACTCCACATTGCAGGTCAGCTGAGCCCTCTCCTCTCAGAACAACTTCCTTAATAAATACCTTCACACAGGGCACTGTGATTGTGGCTGGTGGCCCCTAAGGGAGCAAGGGAAGCAGGTCCATGGAGTAAATGGTCTTTGAAAGTCAACTGGAGAGAACAAACTGCTTGGTTTAGTTATTGTGATGCTCTTCTGCTGAGGGTTTGCCCTCCAGCTGGAAAGGCTGTGATCAGTTACCTGTATTCTATTGTTGAGGTGAATTTTAGGGGGGAATAAAAGAAATGGCCCTCCACCACATCCTTTAGCAAGAGACACCACTCTAATATATTTCATGTCCTAGGACAGTTTTCCTACGTATTAAACTGTACTTTTGGTTTTGAACACACAGAATTTTTAGTGAGATCAAGGAGTCACTTCCCACAGGCCTTCTGTAGAACAAAATTCTTGCTAATACAGCACGCAATAGCCAATTGATTATATATTAAAAGCAGCAATGTTCTAAAGTTTTAATCTTTCTTCCTGGGCGTGCAGAAAACCTCTCTGTACCTACATGCAGGTGTACAGATGCCACCCCCAATCACCATATAAACAGCAACATATTTCCTCATGATATGAGGAATATTGGGATATGATAATATTATATGAGACACCAATAAATTGCTTTGAGAACACTGAAAAACTTCAACACAGTTTGAGTGCTCTCGGCTCTAAGCGCACTAAGAAACAGAATTATTTAGGAAAAGTAATACCCTCATCCCTCATGAAATATTAAAGGACTATGGAACAACTGAGTCTGAAAGGAAACTCTGGATTTCACCTGGTCCCACCTCCTGCTCAAAGCAGGACCAACCTCTCTGAGCCCTGCTGCCCAGGGCTTGTCTTGCTTTGTTTTGGTTTGCCAAAGTCCTCCTTGCACTGGGGATCCCTGGATTTGACACTTGTCACCAGATGTGGCCTCACCACTGCTGGATGGAGGGGAAAAATCACTTTCCTATGCTTTGTGTCCTCATCAAGCCTATCACTCAGTTTTCCATAGTATTTCCACTTCCATGTAACCCCTCCACCAGGTAACAAGTCAGTCACTGGTGCAGCACTCCTGAGAACAGGGAAGGGAGAGCAGCTGGCACTGGAGCTCACCCTGCAGAACCTGATGTTGGAGTGTACTTGGGAATGTATCCAGGCTGTGGTTTTTAGATCCCCCCATGAAATCATGAGATATTGGCTGCAGAAAAAACCCCTATTTTAGTCTACAGTCAGATAGAAGCTTAAAGTTGGGAGCAGGAATCACCAAGGCACAAACACAGGACCTCACTTCACCCAGTTTCAAACTGAATCCACACTTCAAAGTCAAACACTGAGCACAGCACATGGTCACAGTCTGCAAGGAAATTGTGCACTGCTCTGCTGAAGGATGTTAATGCTCATCACCATTCAGAGCACTCAGACTGGGGAAAGCTTAATTAAAAACATCTGACAGGCCATGATTATGTTCATACATAATCGCCAGGATGCCTGTACCTGTTATGCCAGATCTTCATACTGTAAATAATTAGCTAAAGGAAACCTCAAGAGGTTTCTTCAGAACACATACTTCACCATATTCTTACAGCATTTGCAATTTTAAAATCAGAAATTGAAGTGCATTTTAAATAGGAAACACTAATAACAGGCCTGCTTGTTTCTTCCCTGCATTAAGAGCAGGATTAATTTTCAAGCACTGCTGCACATTTTCCAGAGCAGTCACTAATCTGCTAATCTGTCTTTTGTAGAAGTGTTTAAATCGTTATGATCGGCTTCCTCATGCAACTATTGGGTTGAGTATTGCAGTGGAATAATTAGGAAAACATGAGGCAGAATTCCAAGAGAAAACAATGCAACTGGGGAGAAAAGAAACTGGGTTTGCAGTTAGGGCACAGGCTGAGGGCTCGGGGCCTTTGGGCTCTCTCTGTTGGGACCTGGACCCAGGATGAACACGACCAAAATTCAGGCTCAGCTCCCTCCTCCCAGCCCCTCTCAGCTCCTCAGTGTCTGTATTCTCAGTGATTAGTACAGGACTGCCTGTCCTGAGCTACAAATCCCAGCTAATGCCTCAGTCCTAAGAAATCTGCCCAGCAGAAGGTGCGATGCTCCAGCAAATTTTCTGGTGAAACTGCCACCTCCAGGTGGGAATCTGGGAACTCCGAGGCTGTCCCTGCTCTGCAAGGTCCTGGATGCCTGGTCACTTACTCACAGAGACTCTGAGTAAAGGACAGGATGGAGTCTGGACCAGGACAAACCACAGGCAAGGGCTGGAGCTTGCTCTGGTTCCCAGGTGTGTCACACACCCCTTGGTCTGGAAAAACTGCTGCAGAAGGAAGATTCCTGAATAGTCCAATCTGTAGAAACGCTGGGAATTTTAAAGCTAGCACCTGTTGTTTTAAAAAAAACCCCCATCATATCCACAGATCCCTCACACAAACCCAAGTTTGTGTGACTCAGATTCTCTGCCTGCACACCTGCATGGCACAGGTGACTACACTCAGTTTGGTTTATTTTTTTATTGGACTTGGTAACCTAATAAAAAGCAGAAGAGTTCAAACCTGTAACCCTCCCTTCCCAAACTGGTCATTTTGAAATACCTGACACTTGACTTGACTTTTCATTTCTGCTTATTAGAGCGAAGTTTTGCTGGTTACAAAACTGAAAAGAAAATTTCACAACATCTCAGCAGAGTGAAAAAGCAAATATTGATATTCGTCCCAATGAGCTTTTGTTCTGTTACTTCTAGAGAGTGGAAAATTTGCAATGCTCCATCTTTTTGTCAGGAACACCACGAAGAAAATGCTGCTTCCAGATGACCACAGCCAGTTTCTGTAGCATGTCTCTGTGGTTAAGTTCACACTGTTCCCAACCAGGCATTTCTGTTAAACATTTCTCTCACTGAAATATCTCAATACCAAAAGCAGCTTTTCAAATGATACTCCTATTTTTCCACAAAACTCACAAAAGCTGCGATTTGATTTACAGTTGTGAGAAAACCTCAAACACTGAAGTTTTGAAAACCAAAAGTGTGGAGTGCAATTTCTTTCCCATCCCCCTGCTGAAACACTCTTAGAGAAAGAGTTTTGCCTCAGAGTTACAAAACATGCAAACACAGTTTTTTGACTCTGTCCCATTAGGGAAAAATATTCAAACAAAGCATGACTTTTTTTTCTTTCTTTGACATATTCAAACACAAGTTATGGCTGATTTCAAACAGCTCTGTGGCAGGCAAATGTAATCTCTGAAATGATATATGCAAAAAAGTGCCCCTCTGTAGCACTTGGTTGATGCTGTAATTTTTGGAAGCTGCAGATTGAAGGCAAACCAGTTATTTCCTGGAACTGGCATTTCATAAAGGTTGCAGTCCCAGTTTTGTAACTCTCCACAGGCTGCCCTGGTAGGAATTAATGAAATACCTGGGCAGAGGAGTCAGGAGGGGAATTAAGTTCCCAACACATTCCAGCGTTGGGCTATCGCCACACCCGCTCTCGACAATGACCAACCCTCAAAAGCCAACCACAGAAAATTTGTCATTCGCATTCCTCAACATGCCACAAAACAAAGGAAACAACCAAAGGGGAGGAAAAGAAATCTTCTGATTCAGTCAGTAAGTTGCCTTTCTTCAGAGGGGAAAGCTGTAAGGGAGAGATGGAACTCCATAGGAACTCCATAAGAACGTGTGTGGATTGGACAAGTTGTTCCTCCTGGGATGGGCTGACCTAGTGCGTGGGTGGAAGGTGAATTTACTGAAAGGAAAAGCCAGGCAGATTGGTGTTCCAGGGGCCATAAAGTGTCCTTTTGGCTGACATGGCTGTCTCCCCTCTCCTAACAAAGTCACAGTCAGATTTCAAGTCCTTTTGTTGTAGACCATTCCCACCCCAAATGGGTGAAGTTCAAATGCATTTAGGATGAAATGCTGAAAAAAACCACATTTGATCAACAATATCCATTACAAGTTAGTGTCACACAGTGCAACACCATTGAGTTTACTTAAGGTGTCACTTAGACTGAAGAATAACAATCACTTTACACTGATTCTCTCAGCAAGAACCATCTTTAAATAATCAACATATTTTGTGAAGTCAACACATTTTCACAAGACTGTTACTTTGGTTTGTCATTTTTAAAAAGTCATTCCATAAATCGAAACGAATTCCTCATCATGACCTACCATCATCTGTCAAAAAGGTACTTATAAATATGTATACCTTCATTCTTTCTCTTTTTTCTTTTTACACGAAGAAGGTATCAATGCTACAACTAATTGGGCTAATTTGCATCAAAGACTATACATAATTAATTTGTTTGTTAAAAGCTTTCAGCATTTCTTACAGGAAGTGCAAGAGATCATTGCTGAAGTTTGAAGAAGTAATTAGCAATAACAGATGTCAATGCACATAATTGTAAAATGAGACCAGAAAAGGTACTGACAGAGTCTAATTTCACAACTGGGTTTCTATCAAATATTCTGCATAATGGAATATAGAAACAATTACGGGTATTTATTCTTTCCCCATTCCAAGGAGAAAACTCATTTTTACCTCTAAATAAGAACCTTACTTCTACTACTGCTTAAAATAATTATGAGATTTAATCAGTCTGTGCTCAGACATGACCTTGTCATGAATGTCAGCTATTCATTCTTGGAAAAGAAAATACAGAGCCACAGCAGCTCCAGTGGTCACTGGATCTTGTGGTGGACAGAGAAGCAATACACACTCCCCAAAAGAGCAGAGGGGAGAGTGTGTAACTTTACTGTGACTTTACTGTGGTCTTTTCCAGAACAGAACTAACCACATGAGGCTGGAGGCTGGCTGAAGCCAAGGGATGACCTGGGGTCACCTCTGTCCCACCTGCGACCGTGTGTGACATTGCATAGGGAGTCCCTTCCCTCTCAATGGGTTTGTCTCCACTGATGCTGCAAAGGTTGGGCACAAACAGTTCCCAGGGTGGTGTTAAGGCAATAACAGGGAGTGTAGATATCCAAACTCACTGAGCTGTTCTAGCTGTGTGCATGCAACAGCCATGCTGGGCATTGACTCACAGAGTCCCCTCCTGCATGCACCCCTTCAGGCTGCAGTGTTCGCCCTGGCTCAGTCTTTAGGTAAAACTCACAGCAGAACAGATCTCCTAGTTTCTCTCAGCATTGTTGTGCTGTTACTTGGCCCAAA
This sequence comes from Illadopsis cleaveri, assembly GCA_013399915.1. Classification (NCBI taxonomy): domain Eukaryota; kingdom Metazoa; phylum Chordata; class Aves; order Passeriformes; family Timaliidae; genus Illadopsis; species Illadopsis cleaveri. The sequence goes on from VXBB01023173.1 coordinate 119,673, forward strand.
TCCCCCATCCTAATTAAACCTTTCATTGGAAGCACCCATAGCTTTCAGCCACTCTCAGCCTGGCTATTTTAGTGTGGCTTTCCAGTGTTTCCATAAGCAGTTTATGGCCCTAGAAGGAATGTGGCCCAGCTCTGGAGATACACGTCCCCATCCATAGATCTTTGGGACTGAGGGTTCCCTACAGGGGACTCTTTTCAATGTGCTGTGGCAGATCACTGCCCAGCTTCTCCTAATGCCTTCAAATTACACGGCCTCAATTGCACCCTAACACGTACAGACAAAATGCCAAGAGCACATCTTATTTTAGATCTCATTTTATTGCTATCTGCGACTTTCCACAGCGTCTATCGATGCTCTAAAAATTGTTTTTGAAAGATAGAAACTGCTAACCAATCTTGCCTCAAAGGAATCCCTCCCCTTGGAAGAAACAAATGGCAGCTACAGAGCACGCAAATGAAGTGACCAAGAAGCCAGTTCAGGAACTGCTGGCATGGAGGATAATTATGACCTGTGGAAAGCTCTCCTGGAATCCTACCCATGAGGATTATCCTACATGAAAGAAGAGTTTTTCAGTATGAAAAAGGACAGGTGTGTCCACGCCACAGCCTAGGTGCCACCTTCATTGTCTGAGCGACAGTTTCAGCACAACCCAGTTATTACCCTTTCCTCTTGTATCCAGTCTTAACAAGATTAAAGTTTTCTGTTCAATAAGCACCTACTCTTCACTGGCCAGATTATATTAGCATGGTTGGCATTCCACCAAGGTTTAGCAACTCTTTCTAAATGGAGTTTAATAAAGGACTTTGCGAGGATCATATAACTAGACAGAAAGAGTGTAGATAATCAAATTACTGGCTTTCAGCACATACTTAGCCTTCCTTGCATCCAGCCAAACACGATTTCACATCAAATGCAGGAAAACTTCATGCAAATAAGCTGCTAATGATTATTAGGAGATTCTCACTCTTATGAGAGGATGTCTTAAGACAGGTACTCAACATTTGCTCAAATGATTTGTCAACTCATTTTACAACAAATTGGAGGTGACACTCTTCATGTTTAAAGTGTTCCTGGAGGTATTTCAGATTAATTACTCCTTACAGCACCTCTGAGTTTATAACTAGCGAGTACTCAGGGATCAAGGTAAGTGCTTGCCTATGGTCACCCAGCAATGCACATCTGCCCTCTGAGGCCAAGCCAATGCACCACAAGTCCTGCACAGCCCCAGGTGTCCACTGGACACCATCAGCACCTTCACGTGAGCCCTCACTGTCCCTCACTGTCTCTCTGGTGAGCAGACACAGCCAGGGATCCCCACATTCACTGGCAGCCAGCCTGAGCTCAGCTCTCCTGGGCAGGGTCAGTGATTTAAGCGGAGATTATGTGGTTACCCATGGATGGCATGGGCATGGACATCCAGCATCTCCAGTTTTCTACATATCCAAGACCATTCACTTCCCCCCATTCCACTGTAGCTCTGATGCAGAAAAGCCAAATTGGCATTAAAAGCAATGCTTTCCAGTCCCACTCTTCTTTCTGAACCCCTGGAATACATTTCACCTTTCCCATTGTTCATCCTTGACTGCACATGTTTGTGGGATCCCGGTTGTGGCTGAGGCAGCTGGCAGGGCAGCTCCAGAGGAGAAGATGCCAGCTCTGCCTGGGCTGTGCATCAGAAAGTGTTTGTCTTATGCCTAGACCTGCCAAAAGCCCAACATCAGGGTTTCACTGTACTCTCCCAGCATAGCAATGGTTAGATCCCTTTTATCTCTGATGGTAATTTTCGTGGACCCCTGCCAGGTTCTTTATGTGCTACAGAGTTCCTCACTTCATTCAAAGAGAACTGCATTGTTCTCTTCCCTATTCCCTCAAATATATTTCCAGAAATTCAGCTCTAAAAAGAACAGGTTTTCTTGGAACCTGGTGCTGGAAGCCTTGGCTCCTGATAGCTCCTAAGCTGCAAGGACATCACGAAGATCTTTACAATCTGAATTTTTAATGAAGATAGACCCAGGCCAGAAGCTTAAATCAGACCATTGCTAGCTTTTGGTGTTTACACACTCAGAATTAATGTATATAATTAATGAAGACATAAAATTACATTAGCTATCTAGCTGACTCCCAGTCTGAATACACCCTCAGTTTTATCAGTAAAGAAATTGGCTGGTAGCGGGTGTTGTCTTGAGGTTTCCAAGCGGATGTCACAATTCCCAAAATAGTGAACACTGGAGTACACAGTCTAAATTCTAGAGAATTTAGATTTAATCCAACATCATTTTACCTGCAGACACAATCCTTGGTTGACCTGAACAATGAAGAGGTGCTTTGATATTCAGTGATCATTTTACCATTATCAGACTCCTCTCATTTTCAGAGAAAACAGTGGCAGTGGAGGGTATTACCATCTCTTTTAATTTGAAAATTAACCAAATTTAAAGATTAAAAATGAGATTGGAAACAATGCAAAAATGCCTTTCATTTAGTTTAGAGTTTTTCATCCGTTGCAACATACAGTTTTTCTTTCTTTTATTTTTCTTCTCTATTTTGTCTTTTAGGGTTTTTGGTTTGGTTGCAACAGGAAAGGCACTGCAACACTAAACACAACAAAGCACTAAAACATTTGGGAAGGAAACACAAGAAAAATGAAACGTGATTTCAGACCAACCCATTTTCTTCCCTGTTCTCCTTCCAGTTCAGAAATTAATTATACACACAGCTGTGACTGGAATTTGTGATTGTTTCCCCTAAATATTGCAGCTAGCTTTAAGCACAATCACACCCAGAAAGACTTTGCTTTTCGCAGCATAAAGTTTAAGAAATAATAAAGGGACGAAATCACTTTGAGCTGCAGTTTTGCCAACAAGTGTAAAAAGGTATTGCAACTTTTGAAGTTAGGAAATATAGAAACTGCTTAGGAGAAACAGAACCCAGACCAGAGTTCTCATTCTTTGCTTTCCATCCCTGCTGTTATCTTTACAAAAGTGAAATATTTTAATCTTGAGGTTTTTCACTTAATGGGCTCCAATTAAGGACTTTATAAATTACGTAGATGTTAAAGACTTCTTTTTTTTCAGCTGCTTTCACACACTCACTCCCTTTTCCATTTCAAGACTGCTTTGCAGACTTTATTAACTAAATGGGAAATTGCACAGTCCATCTAATTAGTAAAATCACAGTTGCAGGCAGCCTTGCCTGGACCAATGGCTGATATCAGAATATTCCTTATCAAAGACATTTCTCTCCTCGAATCTTGTTCCAGCCCTAGAATGGCTGCCCAGAAACAGTCTTGGCTAGGGCAGGCACACAGTGATACTTCTCCCAGCATCTGCTCTCTGTCTGAATTAAGTGTTGGAATTACACAAGGAAAAGCAGAACACAGTATCAGGTATCTTTACAAACCTTCCCTTTCACCAGTTTTACCCAGTTTAGACCTCACAATGCCTGTGCAGACGTGACGCAAATGAGTTTTGATATTCACTGAAACGCAAGGGCGACTTTAACATCCAAAACTACAGGATCCCATAGAGGATATGCCTCTCCTTCCTTCCAAACACTGTGATTCTGTGGCAATTCCCTGTGGACTTGTGCAGCTTTTTTCCTTTGAGTTTTCGGAAGTGAAGGAATGAGGTCTGCTGGATGTCAGCACGCATCAGGCTCTGAGTGCCGACAGAGCTGGATCCGAACGCCCGACTCCAAACGCTGGAGAGCGACAGTTAATTTTTCTAATGATACACAAGAGTATCAGGAACACTTCTGACATTTTTCCTTTTAATCCTCTTCCCCAACAACCTTCCCCAAAAATTCTGCAAATCCAAACGAAAAAGGGCTAAAGCACTGACAAGCACATGGTTCTCTCTTCTTTGGAAGTGTTTTGAATTTGCTAGGAAGAAGTTGCTTATTGCAAATGCTGCTAAATTAGGTTCTTTGTCTATCAGACCTAACAACCAAGTCTCTTGAAAGACAGTTATATACCATTAAAAATAAATATTAGAGATTTTCTTCCCAGAAATGACTGTAAAGATTTTATAGCTAGCTGAAAACGCAAATATTTTTCTAAAGGATGATTAATTGAAATAAGCCTAGTTCAAAATAACTTTTCATTTAAATTTTCATTTAATTTTAAATGACCGCTCATTTATGATTGCTGCTATTAAAATTAACCACTCATCTTTTGTACAAACCAAGACAAACTTTTTCCACAAACCTGGCATCACATGTTACAGATGAAACACCCACAGACTGCACAATTCTTGAAAGATTGGGCTGAGATCTACGTATTGACAACCCCAAAACCAATTTAGACAAATAGAAATCTTTCCATGATGTAGCATCAGAGCCTACTGAAGTTTTTCCTACACTCTTGCACGTTGCTTTTCTACTTTGAACAAATGACCTGAAGACTTGGCCACATTGCAGTGTTGTTGTTAGGCACAAGTTTCTCCTACTGAAGCTAAACTGAAAAAAAACAAAAGAAAAAAAGATCAAAGAAACTTTCAACAGTGAAATTAGGGCACGTAAAGTTGAAATAGGCATTTCTTGCAACATTTAACTCATTTAACTCTTTTGATTGCAAGCTTTCTCTCTCTAAAAGGAAGCGCCAGAGGAGATAGAAACACGGTCAAAAAACCTGTGCCAAGCTTTTTTTACTTATTCAGCACCCCTAAAGCACAACCACCTCTCTCAGTTCCCAAGGTCTGTTTTGCAGCATCTTTCTGAGACAGGTGAGCTGCTACTGTTGTTTAAACTGTGGGGAGGGAAGTCAGGACACAAACCCTGCACCTGAACAGGGGCTGGGTGAGCAAACCTGGAGTGTGTGTCTGACAGCTGGTGCAGAAAGTACAGGCACAAAACACTTGAATTGCTGCACCTTGTAACAAGTCTAATCTCAGTGCTGTATCTACAGATAGATAGGCTTAAGGATTTTATTTTCTAAAGCTCTGAACACACTCCTTTCTTTGCCTAGAAAAGCCTGGTCTCATCTCTGGACCACCAAGAGCCCCGAACCATCTCCTGGGCTCTGCACAAATAAATCTCGCCTGAGCACTCCCCCAGCTGCCTCACACACAGCCAGGCCGAGCTGCACAAAAGTTGTGTTTTCTTTCCAGCTGCCCAGAGCAAAAGAACTTTCCCCTCTCTCCCTACTTGTCTGGCATCATCAGAGCACCGCGCTGAATCCAACTGTCTGCCCCTCTCCGTGCCCAAAAGGCATGAAGGACATGGAGGAACTGTGGGCTCTATCACATGCAAAATTTCTTTTGCAGCACATCAGAGTCAGACATGATCTCTTCTGACACGACATCAAGGAACAGTTTTGTTTCTTTCTTTACCCCAAGCTAAACGAAGGGTTTCTATTCCGCTTGTGGTTAATGCCTGTGTTCAGAGCCATGGATCTTCCTGAGCATCTCTGCTGGGTCATGCACCACTGCCTCTGCAGCCCACAGCCCACGGAGAGCTTGCTCCTCAGAGGTGCTTGCCTTGTACCTGTTAGGGTTCTTTTCCTTTCCATTAAGTACATTTGTATTCCCTTTGGTTTTGGTGCCTCTCGTGGGGGGCTGAAGGAGCAGAGCAGCAGCCTCAGCAGAGAGGGTGACCCAGCCATGAGCCCCATATCTGTGGGAAATGGATTTGTAGGGAATTCCCAAACCCTAACAGGAGGCTCACATGGCCTGGTGCATCTGTGTGCAAACTCTGAGATAAAATATGGTGACTTAGAAAGGCCATGGGATAGGACAGACATTGTTGAGAGAGAATTGAACTAGAAACAAGTTTCAAATGATGACCTAGGCTGGATATTTTAGAGAAATGGAACTATGAAAGATGAATCTATGGAACATTTAAATATGAAAATAGAACATATGCAAGATGCATTGTAGTAAGACATGAGGGGTATTTTTAGATGTTTGGCTTAGAAGCGTTGGCAGCATTGTGTGGCACAAGCTGATAGGCCAAGAAACACTTATAATGGATTGTAATTAGGAAATAGTTTGGCTTCTAATTGTGATGGTGTCAATTGTAACATCTGCACTGTCTCACCCGTCTCATGAGACTGAAAATGGAATAAAAGTTTTTAAAATCCCCTCTCAGGAACCCCATCTCTGGGTCAGGAAAAGGGATAATCTGAGACATTGAGTTTTGGGGACACCAGGAGTGGCAGGAGGACACTTCCATGGCTCCACACACGAGTCACCTCAGCAACACCTGGCAGTCCTGAACTCACTCATCAGAACTGCCCTTTCCTTCTCACCCTCATCCATCAAAGGATCTTCTCATTGGAGGAGCAGCATTGGAAAACATGAAGAAACAAATTGGATCAGCAGGGAAAAAATTCTTTTGGTGATTTCAATTATTTGACCATTCCTGTGTGGTCTGTTCCTTGCCAGACTTGGATTTTTTCAGTCTTTGATGGGTATTTGGGTAATGGTGGGAAAGACTGTGCCATTCCCATCACAGCTGGAAATGTCCACCACAAATTCCCCACAATAGATTAAAAAAATCTTAATTCTTTTACAGAGACGAAGTTGCAGATTGGTATTTATCAAATTTTTTCCTTTAAAATTATGATTTAATTCGTCAGCAGATGATTATGGTCAACATAAATGAAAGGAAAACCAGCAGAACCCTTTTTAAAAAGCATTTCTTGCATAAATTAAATCAACTCTCAAAAACATCTGCCCGAGAAGACACAGTTTTACAGACAAATGGAGCTTTCCAGTCAAAAGTTCCACCTTTGTGAATAAACACAGTCCCAGACACGAGCAGAACCTGGAGTGCCATCAGGACAGGGAGCAACCAGAGGAGCCAACTGGAAGCTGTGTCATTTTTCTATCTTCTTGATATTGAAACCCTTCTTTTTTTTTTTTTTTTTTTTCCCTCCTGAGCTGAGTGGATTTCTACAGCACATTCATATGCACACAAATTCATAGCAGGAGCTGTGTGTTTGTATTAATCAAAAGCATGTGGCAACACGCTGCACGTGTAGATAAACAGCATGGTTAACTGAGGGAAACGTTCTGCTCAGCGTGCTGCTGGTTCTGCTCTCTCTCCTCAGCTGGTTTGCATTTATTAACAAAAATTAAACTGAAAAAAACCCCAAAGTTTCTTAAAATTCCCCGTTAAAAAAACTACAATTTTAAAAAATTAATTTTCTCATCCCTACCCTGAGCAGTAACTGTAATACACAATTTTTTTTTACTCTAGACAGACACCAGCATTTCTTTCACATGCCAAATTCTTGAATTTATATTACTTGGAAATTGAAATTGATGGAGGACATCTGATGTAAAAGATTCTTTTCCTTAAGTTTAATATGCCACGTCACATGATCTTGTCAGGTGGGATCATGTCAGTGATATTTATGCCATAATGTGAATCAGCCATGTATAAGTTGACTGTACTAATACAGCAAAAGGACACAGATTTTTTTTGGCAGTTTCTTGCCCGACTTTTTTCCCTTTTCTTCCCTTCTTTTTCAAAAGGAAAAAAAGTCTGAGTTAATGAGCAGCGGCTAAATCACAGAGAACCTTCTACCACAAGCCCAGATTCCTGATCTGTGCTTTGTGTGGGTGGATCAGAGCACCAGTAATAGGAAAACCATTAGAGGAAAATGAAAGAGAGCTTTTCTACCATTTTCTCTTGGCTCAGCTGTTGCTATGGTATTTTTCTTCTACGAAACTCAGAAAATTCAAAATTCTGTTTGTGGAATCACCTTTCTCTGACTGATTTTCCCTCTCATTCTGTCACTGAAATCCAACAAGAGGAGCAGTGTCTTAGGTCATCTTTCAGCTGAAGACTAGGATAAATAAATGAATAAATTCACAGAGTCTCTGACATGTCACAGGACTCCTGGCAGCCTAAACCATGACGGGTGGCAAAATAAACCTATCTGAAATCCTTGCTGTGCCCTGAGGGCAAATTCTGCTTCCATTGACACCCTTTTCCCTCTGCTGAAGAATTTGGTGATGGAATTTGGCCACTGCAGCCAGTTTTATACCTGTGCTGCTGATATTTCTCTCCCAGCTCAGAGACACAAGTGCCCGGCAGTGTGACAGCCAGGCTCTGTAATCCCCGTGGTTTCCTCTAGTTCCAGAGGACAGAAAGGGATCTCTCCTGCTGGTAACCAGGAAATCCAACTGGGCAGAGGTTTCTGCCAATAACTCATTCAAGCAGAGCTTCAAATAACCTTTTTGAGGTCTCTTTCCTACGTCCCTTCCAACACAGAGCTGTTTTCACTCGATCCGGTGACACTGGTCCCCACTATCCTTTTGGTGATGCTTTTCACAGGACTCACTTTCTCACAATAAAACAGGAAATAATTTGCTGAGAAAACCCAAATACATACACAAAGCTCCAAAATCCAGCTTGATCACATAAGCCATAACTCCAAGGCCAGGCTCACTCACCAGGCACGAGGTGTGCAAAAGCCAGCAGCGGCCTGCGCGGCTTGTGGTTCCAGATTAGCATCGTTTACCCTTCACTGTGAAGGTTATTTAAAACACAGAAAAGCAGCTTTGCCAGTTCTCATTTTATCCCACACAGAAAGCTGCATTAATTTGCAGTTGGTGGGGAAGTCAGCTGTTCCACCTGTGCCATCACAGGCTGCCTGTTCCTGCTGCTGCTGTCCCGGCCTGGCTGCGGGAACTGTGCTGTGGGAATAAACCTGGGAGCTAAAAACAGAACGGGGGGAAAAAAAAAAAAAATCAACTGGCTTCTAAATTTTATAACCAGTTCGCCTGCACACAAACTGGGAGCAGCTCAGAAATGTCATCTCAGAAGGCCATGAAGCTCTAAAATTGCCTTTCTGGCCCCAAAACAATAAAGGTTTTCCTTTATTCCAGCCCAGATGGAGAGGAGCGTAAGTGCCAAGTCTAACATTTAGACTGCCCACTATCAGCTCAAGAATGGTTAAATTACTAATAACAAAATAAAATTAATAATAATTAATGTTTAAAGAAGTATTAAGCCTTTTTTAATGATAATGTGTTGTCTCATTCTGGTTTTCAGCAAATGCAGGAGAATGATGTTTATCAGAAGTTTGGAAGCATCTCCATGTGGGCAAGGAACTGCCTGCAGGTAACTAACACTGCCCCAAGAGGTGACTAAACCAGAAACAGATAATATGTCGCAGCAAAAGTGCTGCAATAAACAGAAATCTGCTGGTTTTTATTCATTTGTGCCTCTACAGAATGGCTCAACAAAACCTGATTTCCAGAACTTTAGTTTCAGAACTTTAATCCACAGATTAAATCTGTTTCATTCCATGACAATAATCAGGTATTACAGAGAAGACATCCCATCTTTTTCTNTTACAGAATGATTCAATAAAACCTGAGTTCCAGAACTTTAATCCACAGATTAAATCTGTTTCATTCCATGATAATAATCAGGTATTACAGAGAAGACATCCCATCTTTTTCTTACTCTAATTATTTAAGGAAGATGCTTTTTTGCATGAGTGGACAAAATCTGCAACAAACTTCTCCACAGGTTGATGAAAACAAGGTGCCACTGATCACAAAATAACATATTCCAACTGACAGAGAAAGATAAGTTACATTAGTTTATATTTCTGGAGATGATCTAAGCTCTTAGTTATCTGTTACATCAAATGTCTCAGTTTTCCTTCTGTAATCTAATATCCACCTTCAAGCTCGCCCTACATTTAAAATTTATACAAGTTTTTTCAGATGCTGCCATTTTGCCTCAGGCTTTGTAGGTGTTAAGCTCCAGTAATAATCCACACTGTTTCTTTAAGAAAGTTCATCCATTCACTTTAATTACATTTTCAGCCCTGGTTATTGTCCCTGTGCCTGCAAAGAATGTTTCCAGCCATAAAAAACCATTATCTGCCACAATTATGGATAACCAGAGGATGGCCAGAGGGCAGAAATGCCATGGTGAATGATTGTACCGCAATTCAGCGCAGAATTTATAACTTTCCTCAGGGCTAACTGTCAGCCTGATCACAATGCCTGACAAAAAGATCCAGTAAAGCAAATGCAGATGCTTCTTCTTCTTGCCTGCATGGTTGCTCTTTTTAATTTTTTTATTTTTTTTTTAATTAAGGTGCAGTTTGTTGTGATACATTGAGTTGCAGCCACCGTGGAAGTTGCAGCACTATAAGAAGGACACCCTGCCTGATTCATTTTGCTGGAGCACAGATTTAGACCATACAAGTGCAGCACCATGATTTTAAACACATTGTTCCAGCGCAGCCAGGACACCTCTGAGGTGCACAGAAAACACTGCTGAGCCTCTGCCCTGATGGCCAAACTGCAGTTTAGTCTCAGCTGTGTCACGGCCTCCCTGCTCCCCGTTACAGATGGAGACAGAGATCAAACCCCTCAGTTTCCCATGTCACTGCTCTTGCAACATTAGATCTTTCCATCACTAATTCTTGTGGTTATTAACATCCAGAGGAATGCCAAACTGGAAGAAAGATTAACTTTTTGACACATATTCAATTATTTCTCTCATTCCATCAGGACAGAGGTTTGTGTTATGCCTCCTGATGTAGGATTTCAACAGAAGAGGGCAAGGACATCATGAGTTCCATCACGATATTTCATGAGGAGAATAATACAAATCCTTCTATTTTATTTTTTTTTCCAGCCAAAAGTCTCAAAGTACAATACAAACATGACTCAGAATGATCCTCCTTGGTTTTGTGGTGAAAGACAACTGAGCAGTTGAGAGGGGCTGGGGTGATATTCCTGGCATCCTTGGTGCCTGTGCAGCTTCCAGCAGAGCAGCAGGATCTGCCATCCCACCCCTGCCCATGGGAGCCACATTTTTGGACCTATGTGAAGGAATAAAGCAGGTTGAAGTTCCTCCCCAACCACTGGTGTGCTCCAGACTTGTCCCACAGTGCAGGCGAGCCCCAAAGTTGGACTTTGTGCCTAACCTCAGTCTTTCACAGAGAGATAACAGAGGCAAAGCCAGGATCTGTTGCTCTTGGTTTTAACTGAGGATTCTGCCTTTCTCAGCAAGAAGGAAAGTGCAGAATAAAGAGCTTGAAAACAAATTTCATTTCTACACCAATGTCTCCCTAGGATTTCCAAAAGTGCTGTGTTCCTAATGGGACAATAATGCCTGTGGACTTTAGGAAGCCAAGGGCCTTTGGAGGTGTGGCCCTGGGCATCCACAGATCTGACACAGAGAATTCTCTGTAGGTCAGCCTGATTTTCCTCGCTTTAGTTTTAACCACAGAAATTTGAAATATAGAAAAGATAAAGGCAAAAAAATTCAGAGAAGATGCAGAGCTGTGTTTTGCTTGGTTCTAGGTCTTGCTGTGAGTCAGCTTAGTAGGAAGGCTCTGCTCAGCAAAACCCCTCTGAATTCTGTTCAAAACTTTCTGTGTCTCTTCCTCCGAGCACAACCAGTTCCAAACCAGATGCAGCAAAGCTCTTTGTAGAAGAAGCATTTCTAACAATCTTTGAGAAGACAAATCTTCCCCGATTCCTACCACCCTAACCCCACCCTGGCACGAACAGGTCATAAGATTTGGCACCCCTGATCCTGCTTCAAACTCAACTCCTATCCAAAACATCATCAGAGGCAAAACTCCACCCCTTGGCATATCTTCAATAAAACATCATTCTACCTGAACCTCAGAAAAGATAAACTATTAAGGTAATAAGAGGATAATTTAACCTCTTTAATCAGATAATCCTCCAGCACATTGGACATTTATTTGCAGGGTATGTTCTGCCGTAATAAGTTTGCAGCTCAGATTGAAACAATTCCCCACCCTCAGAAAAAAGCTGAAGGAAGTGGTTGAGACATTCCATATCTCAGGTGCCATTATGTGAATGTGAAAACAAATGAGTTTAATTGGGGAGAAATTCATCCCAGACAGAGGGCTCGCCCAAGGCCCTTGTCTGAGAAACCCCACTTGACTCTGCTCTAGCACAGAGCAGCTACACAGGCACTGGATGCCAATTAAGCCCTACTTATCTTTTTAATGAAGAGCTGAATCTGAAAATGAATTATTGTTTTGATGTGTAAATGCTGTTGGTTTGGTAAGGTAGTGGAAAGGATTCTGTCTGGGGGGACAGGCAAAACTGAGGTGACAAAGGGTTTGCATGAACATCCATAAAAACCTTATGGAGCTCTCCACGGCTCTCCAGCAGCGTGGAAAACAGTGCCTGGCACTCAGAGTAAAACTGCAAATTCAGCAGCCCTGGATCCTCCTGTGTCTTTGTGCCAGTTTCACCCAAGCGTTCCTTTCAGAGACCAAAACAAACAGAAAAGCTTCCCTGAAAACCAGAATGTCTCATTTCTGCGTTTGCTGAAATAATTGATTTGTTTTCTAAGCAGTCATTCATTCTCAGGTTTCCCTCAATGTCATAGAAAAAAATGTTAAGTATTCAAAAATAAAGAAGCTGTTTTACTTTGGGCCAAGCCAAATACTTCTTTTAGCAGTTCCATAACTTTTCAATTGCTGCAAATATTTTAGAAAAATTTTTAAAATACTTTTTACCGGGATTAATTGCTTGCCTAAATTTAAAAGGGTCCAGGAGAAGCAAATAATACAAGTCAACATATGGACAAAGACCCTGCAATTAATTAGAAGAAAAAGAATTTTAGTCTCATTTAAAATTCAAGTTAGGGAAAAATTGTCATATTTTTTATTTTTTGCTGAGTTGTGGCTTTACATTAAATGGAGTACAACTTTCAGGTGGCTGCGGTCCTGAACAGGGATTTTTGGAAGACAATTTCCTCGATACTGATCTTTGGAAATGAAAACATTTCTCTTGCTCTGAAAGAAAAGTGAAATATGGTTCTTCCTCCTACCTCAAGGGCCAAAGATCTGTGAGCTGGATTGGATCTCCCCAATAAAGGAAATTCATCAGGGTTTTCAAACCTCTGGAATCCATGACTGATGAAAACACAGTGTGCAAAAATTAGGGATGCTCAGTCCCAAGAAGTGACCTTCACCTTGGGGTCTCCAGACCTGAAGCAGTGCAGGGACTTTGATCAATAACTTTCAAAAACCCAGCCCATAACAAGAAAGCTTAAATATTTAATGAAGAAGTGCACTCAGCCCATTGGAAGAAGGTGAAAATCGCCAATCCAGAAGAAAACTCATTCAAAAGTGAGGGGGATTTTTATGGTTTTCCCAGTGGGCTTTCAAACTTCTCCTTAACAATCATAAATAGTAGGATTTGAAGACAACAACACAAAAAGTGTTTCAATGTGTTAGTAGCCAGAATTTTACTTCAGGGAATGGAATTGTGATTAATTAATTGTCTGACACATGGATATCTCACTTGCAAGACTAAATTTCCAAGGAGAGATTGTTGTCACCTAGATTTGGGGAATAGCTAAAATTGTCCAATACAAGCATTTTTTAAAGGCCAGAGAAGTCATGGGGATGTGAAGAGTGAAGGGAGATACTGGCGTTTTCTCACCTCCAAAATACGCTGGTTTTCTGACAGAAGAACAAGAGTCTTGATTAAGGTGTAAAAAATAAAAATTAATCTATATCCATAGACCTCCGTTATTTAAAGAATCACTGGAAAATATAATTGGAGACGCACACTCTTGCACTGCCCCAGTCATATATCCATGTACAGGTTTGGGGTCTACGATTAGAGAAGTTAAATTCCTATTTATAGTTAAAAAAAGAGACAAAAGACCATCCTACTGCTCAGTTAAATAATCCTCGTTTCTGCCTCACTTTGTGACACACACAATAATTCCCTTTGCATGACTGCAAGATCAAACCCCTCATCCCAGATTCTAATTACAGAGCAGCCAGGGAGTAGGTGCCATCTCCCCTTTGCAGGGTCCTACACCTCATTAGTCAATCCCATTACTAGGAATTTCTCAGTTTTAATAAACGAAGGTGGTGCTCATCTCCAAGGCTGAGAATGGATGTTTTTATGGAAATAAATACTTGATGTTATCTTCACAGCATCTCCTTAAGAAAACCATTATCACTTCAAAATAGTTCCTCGGAGCAAAAAAAAGTACAATTACGTAAGCCTTGTGCAAGCCAAGCCAGGAGGAGGTGCCAGGTTGTGTTTATGTTTTCGCCATATTTTAGACCCAAAAAATCAGCCATGGGATAAGCTGGTGAAACTTAATACAGTTTCAAAATCTACAAAGACCTGGTGCTTCAGCCACCCACAGAAGAGCAAATGCCTCTGACAGGCTCCGTTCCAGCTGCCTCACAAATTAAATCTGGGTTTTGAACCTGCCTTTAGTAAGAGCTTGTTCCTCAGGTAGGGCCATGGAACAACGGGATAACAGAATCCAATGCTTTGCTTAAATGCTAAAAATCCTCCACTTAAGGGGAGCAATTATCACTGATCCTTCATGCTACCTACTTAACATTTAATATCTTACTCCTAAAGATATGAAAATAAGTTACTTTAACCTCCTGATGTAGGTTTGAAAAGACTCCTAAAATTTCTCAGGACCAGTCTCATTTAGAAGTAAGTGGAATTATGTTCAGAAGCTGCTTAGATGCTTTTAAAAAAATCCTGCTTGATATTTAAAATACACAGCCCTGCAGTGATTTTCCCTTCAGTACTTCTTGAAATCAAGCTTAAAAAATGGACTTTGGAGCCAAGATGCATCTTTGTCTCTGCACTTTCTGTTGGCTCATTTTCCTGCTGTAACACAGGGCTGCACTGCCCTGTCCACAATACCCAAAATACCACCAGCCCAAACTGCAGCTCTGGCACTGCAGAGTGATTGGGAAAGAGGCTGTGCTGTGACTGGCACACATCAATCACATCAAGATCCACCGTGCCTGAAAATACTGTCTTTGGTAAATAAAAGGGTTTCAAAACACGTCTTTTTGCTAAGTATTCTTCTTTAGAAGCATTAAACTGCCAAAATTGAGCTTATTTACCTCATTCTGCAGTGATTAAGACTGATGGCAAAATAAACTCTCTAAATGTCTTGGGAAATAATGTCTCCTAATACCCAAGCTTATTACTTTGAGTACTTCATACTTTCTAACTTTGAAGTGTAATGTTTGGAATGTATATTTCATATTTAGTCCTTGCAGTGCACAGGAATGTGGATTTTACAGTTTTTTATTAGTGCAAACATTCAGAAGGCAAACAGAAGACTAATGCATGATTGCTGTTGTAATTAATAAATAGTTATATTACAGCAGTGCACAAAATTTCCAGTCATGATAGTGACCCTCTACTTTTAAATAATGCACATGTTGGTGGATTTCTATTCACAGTTATTGCATCTCACAAAATAAGGAAATTTAGTTGCATATACGAGATTGTAGGGTGGCATTGCATTCACAGCCATGCAGCTCCCTGGGAGTTCAAGGGAAAAGATTGAACTATCGTCAGGGTGGAGATTCATCTGTCCAAAATGCGAGTACCATAAAGGGAATTTTTACATTATTTTAGTATTTTATTACACAGGAAAAAAAAGAAAAAAAGAAGAAAAAAAAGAAAAAAAAAGAAAAAAAAGAAAAAAAAAAAAAGAAAAAAAAAGAAGAGACCACAGTAAGCTCTTCTTGTGCCACCTGCACCGCTCTGCAACAATCCCAGCTTGTCCTTTAGTGGAACAGCTCCCAGTTTGCACTAGCAGGAGGAATGTAAGCCTGCAGGTTTCTGGGGTTATTTGACTCATCAATTAATAGGTGATCTCAGGGACACATGCCTTGGCCACACCAGCTCTCAGTACAGCTCACTACAAGGCTGCCAAACCCCTTAAGGATGACGTTCCCACCTGGTTTCCTTTCCTCCCAAGCAAATCCCTGCCCGACCAAACTGCTGTGACACTTCAACCCTGTTGTTTCCAGCGAAAAGGCTTAGCACTACAGAAAATTCCCTTAGCAGGCGTTGAAAAACTGAATCTCTAATTACTGAGCACATGTAAGAATTTAATTGGGAGCCCCCTGGCCCCTCCACGTTGGCACAAGAGGCTCATCCCGGCTGGGCCGCTCCAGCTGGTGGGTGCTGGGGAGGAACGCTGGCTTTTGCAAAACCCGTCTGCCAGCCGCTGGAGCTGGGACTGCTCACACCCTGCTGCTGCAGACAGCGAGGAAACCATCCAGTGTCCCAAATAAATTAATGAATTGCTCTCCTCCTCCTCCCAAGAGACTCAAGGCTGGAGCCAGGAGCCGCGATCGCACTGCCGCTGCCTCTGAGTCACCGAGAGCCCGGCGCAGAGTGCAGAGTCAGCAGAGGCGAGTGCTGAGCTGAGTTGTGTCTGTAAGTCAGTCCAACCAGTTTAAAGATAAATTCCTCTTCCCCTGGCCCCTCCACAGGCCCCTCTGAGCACACAGGGCAGCGACGTTTCCCGCCATGCAGGCGGCTCTTGGGCAGGGAGCGCCTGACTGCCACCAAAGAGCTTTTGCCCCTTGGGTTAAACTGTGTTAGGCCAGGCCCTGAGCAGGCAGAGGAACCAAAGCTGAGCTTTCCAGAGAAGCCTGGAGGAGCCAGGCACTCAAAACCATTAAAATTCAACGGGAGCAGAGCACCGGCGCTCTCAGGGGCAGTTGAACATCTCAGCTCTGTCCCAGGGTTAAATCAAGAGGCGGAGCTGTCACCTCGCTGTGGTTTCTGAGGACAAAGGAGGGTCCATAGCTGCAAAGACAGGTAGGGTGAGACCCTTCTGTTCAGCACAACCACACAAAACAACTTTTCTGTCCAGCACAACCACAGAAAACAACCCTTCTGTTCAGCACAACCCTTCTGTTCAGCAGAACCACAGAAAACTTCCCCCAAAGCCGCCTCACTGACTTTGCCCCAATGCCAGAGTCATTGCATTGCTGGAAATAGTAAATGGTGCCTGGTGTAAACCATTGGTGCTGTGGGAAGCAGAAAACACCTTTTTCATTTCTCCTCTAAACTTTCATTTCATATCCAACCGCATGGAAATGGGAATTTTTCATAATGAACCATTTTACATCTGTCTCTGATAAAAAACAAAATTACTGGCAAAACATATTAAATCCCCTCTGCCACTGATGTGGCATTTGAAATTAATTGCCAGATAAGTTACAGGAGATATTAAAGGTCTGTAAGTAAATTTTAAATATTTTAGTATTCAAAATTCAAATCATGTTGATCACACACAAGAGGCTGCATAGCTTGTTTCTTTTGCCTGGCTATGATGGAATGCTAGGAATCCTTTTCTGGTAAGAAAATATATGTATTCAATGGTTTTGGTGAAGTTTACTGATATTTGCTTAATATTAGTATTTTAGGTGAATGTTTCTGTGCACAAGGTTCAGTTCTGTGTTTGATCAGAAAAGTAAAAATCTAAAACTAAGCAAGTATCATGATTAAAACCTGAGGGAACATTTTGGGGGAACTCAAATTTTAGATAAATCTAGCTTGCATAAAACTGGTGCTAATCCATGTATTTTCCTTCATTCTTCTCCTTTTCCAGGGTAAAGAAAGTTATTTCTTCCTTTTTTTGGCAATAAGAATAAAAGAGTTTATTCTCATTAAAGCTACTCAAACTTCTCAAAGCTTGAGATTTCCAAATAATCACATTTACTTTTTTGCAGAAAAAAACTAAACTGCAAAAATTATTTACGTTGAATCATTTTACCCTACGCATATTCTCCAAAATTTTTCAATTCTTCAAGTTTTTCAAATGTGTTTAACATAAACTAAAAAAAAAAAAAAAAAAAAAAAAAAAAAAAAATACAAAAAAAAAAAAAAAAAT